>JAOUQZ010000004.1:22273752-22290317 GCA_028564935.1 Neosilurus hyrtlii
ACACACACACACACACACACACACACACACACACACACACACACACACACACACACACACACACACACATACTACTGTTCAAAAGTTTTGCGCCACTTACAAATTTCCTTGTTGTTAAAGCACATAATTTGGTCTAGGCACTGTTAATGTTGTACATGACTATTATTGCTGGAAACAACTGGATTTTTAATAAAGCATCATATATTATAATATAATTTAAATACATTTGCCTGTTCACCTTTTGCTTTATTCCACGATCACTTGTGAACAAGATCCCGAGATAATTCAACTCCTCCATTTAGGACAAAGACTTGTAGTCCACATTTTCCAGTTGCAAAGCTTAGCCTTAGATTTGGAAGAGCCGACTTTCATTCCTGACACTCTCGCTTTGGTTACACAGGGACCTGATGGCTTGCAACAGTGACACGGTACCCCACACTCCTTTAGCACCCCCCACAGACTCCCCAAAGCAACACAATCAAAGTACTTCTTTATATCTACAAAACCCATGCAAACTGGACTTTGGGTTTACCAGGTTTATCTAGCGGTTTTCCTCTCCAGCCGATCCAACACACCACCAGGCAGTGATCAGCTGACAGCTCTGCCCCTCTCTTCACCCTAGTGTCCAAGAGATATGTCATAGGTATAATGATAAAACTACAAAGTCAATCATTGATCTTTGGCCTAAGGTGGTCTGATACCAAGTACACTAATGAGCCACAGTCCACAGTGGCGCACTCCCCGGTTTTCCTTTTCCAGGTGAGGTTGTCAGAATTCATTGGTGCTACTTCATCACGGTCCTTGAATCAATCCTTCCCTGGGACCAATTTGCCTTTGGAGACCCTACTAGGGGATAATGCCCCCAACCTAATAGCTCCGAGGATTATAGGGATGCCTAAACCCCGTTCAATTTATTGGAGGGGGTCTCTGACATCAGCCTGCTTAAATTTTCGGAACACTTTTTCTTTAGTGCGAGATGTTTAGGGATTTTCTTGCATATCATTTTTTTTTTTAAACACTCCACTACACACACACACACACACATTATTTTCAAGAGCTATTTGATATGATACAGAATTCCTAGTTGAATAAAAGACTGCAAATTTCCCAGTCCCTGAGGCAGTAAAGTAACCCCAAGCCATAACATTTTTACTGCCATGATTCACAGTTGGTATGAGGTTCTTGTGTCCTGTCATTGTGGCCACTTGTTGTCCAGAGCACTTTCCAAACTCTTCATTGCAAACTATACCCATTTTCCAAAGTTCTCTTTGGGTTATGGGTAACAGTCTTTTATTCTGGTACACCAGGTAACCTCTTTCCAATCTCCTTTTGACTTATGCACTTTCAAGCTAACATTTGCAGGTGAGGTGCATACATATTCTGTGATGAAATTTTGGGGGGTTCTTGGAAACTGTCTGCTCTCTGACTAAATTTGCCAGTCCTGGACAAATTGGCGGTCATTTGAAATGTAAGCCACTTGTAGATGATTGCAAATGATTTAAAGGTCTTTCAAAAGTCCTTGCCAGCCACACAGGCAGCTACAAACTTTATTTTCTCAGAGGACTCTTTAAATCTTGGCATGATAATACCACACAATTTAAAAGCAAAGGGAAGACCAGGGAAGACCCTACATGTCAGGTTTACAAAAGACAGGTTCTGTCTGCAGGAGATTCAGATCAGTGGCACCTAAAATGTAACACTTCCATATGTAATTTTTGGAGTGCATCACTTTTAACTGCAGGCACTGTGCCAAAGGGTGTGAAGTGTTGACTTGTCCAAATATGTAAAAAAAAAAAAACTATTTCGGTGGGATGCATCTTTTTTTTTTTTTTTTTAATAACATGAATGTATGGGTAATTTAACAAGGCTCATTCATTTACTGGCAGGTTTTTAGGAGGTGGATGAAACCCACAGAGACAGAGGGAGAAAATTCAGCGCCAAGAACAAAATGAAAGTAATTAAACTGCACGAAAGCGTAAAACTTCCCACTTAAAATGTAATCTGTTTGAACATTTAATGTTAGCAGCATGCAACAGAAAGTTCAGAAACTACAAATAAACAATGCACTTTTTGAAATAGTGCACAAAAAAACATGTGTGATTGTATTCATTCATGCATTCATTCATTTTCTAAGCCGCTTAATCCTAATTAGGGTCGATGGGAGACTGGCGCCCATCTCAGCCGACTCTGGGCGAGGGTGGGGTACACCCTGGACAGCTCGCCAGGTCATCACAGGGCCAACACACACACAACCTGTGCGATTGTACTGACATTCAAAATGGAGTGATCTCTCCTGCAGACTTTTGAATCTTTTTTAAACTTGTGCTTTAAAAAATTATTGTACAGTACAGTAGAGACAAGAGTGTATTTAATCTGTACAGTTTCTTCAGGTTGGAGTAAAAAGAGATACATATTTAACCCAAGACCCAGTTTAATCCCATAATAGTCAGTATTGTGTTTTTTATTTCTGCCAAAGCCAAGTCACAATAAATAAATAAATCCAAACCCAGTGAATGAGCTTTTAAGTCTCTGCTGATTAAAGATTAAACAACAAATATGCAATACCTTAGTCTACATAATTATATACCAAAATTGATGTTTAACCGATATTATATAATATGTCAGTGTGATAATATCTGAATAGCCTTCGTCTTTAAAACTTGGAACTGACAATAAAAACAGACCATTGTTCTTTCACTATGTTTCTGCACAATGTGATTCTAAAGATCATAAAGCCAAATCTTCCATGGGATAAAAGCATCAGCTTCAATCATATTGAATTTCTTTCAAGCTTGAATAAATCACTCGCTCTCACCACCTGGATTTGTTGGGTTTTGCAGTAGGAAGCAGCCGAGGGCACACTCTAATTTAGTATTCTCGCCAGCTCCCCAGTAGATCTGTCTGGAATAATCAGGTGCTTGTGCCTGTGGTGTTGGATTTAAAATGGATGGCCTGACTTTTCTTACGATGTCACTCTCTCATCATGAGCATGCTAAAATATCACAAGACCAATAATGCATTTCACCAGAATTCACTCGTAGATCAATAGTGCCAACAAAGTGCATATGTTTTATTGCTGCAAGTTCAATGCAAAATATAAATCCACACAATAGGTTCAATAAAAGCTTGCCAAAAATGTTGGGGGAAAAGATGGAAAACAGTGTAGTAAAATATAAAATGAAAAAGTAAAAAGTAGCACTTTAAAGGTTCTATCAGTTTCTGTGCAAAGCTAACTGAACCTAATGTGATATTCTGTAATATGATATGATATGATATGATATGATATGATATGATATAATATGATATGATATAATATGATATGATATGATATGATATGATATGATATTCATTCATTTTCCAAGCCTCTTAATCCTCTTCAGGGCCACGGGGATGCTGGTGCCCATCTCAGCCAGCTCTGGACGAGGGCAGCGTATGATAGGATATTATAAATCATAATATAAAATACATGATCGGCACATCTGATTGGTCAGCTAACTTGGGATTAAAATTTATTATGGAAAAGGAATTGCGTAATTTGATTGGTCCTCTATCTCTGGATTAAAAAAGCATGACAACAAGTGTTTAATGAAATGTTACCTTTGTGTAAGAAGCCATCGGTGAGCTAACAGAAAACCTAGCTTCAAGATGAACCATAGAACAAGGCATTTTTTATCTCAAGCAGTCTGGAATCAACTAAGCTAAATAAAACAAAGCGCTAAATTAATATTTAAAAGCATTAGGCAAGTCTTGGAGAAATTTGTCCAACAGACCATAAAACTCTGAATCACACAATTTCAAAAAGCTTGTATGGAGCATCAATGAGCTGGTCCAGCTAAACAACAAACAGCCCAGATTTCTGTCACATTGCACATGAAATGAAGGAGTCCTGAAAACCAGTGAAAATTTCACCATGGACAATTTCATACTGTAAAACTGGTAAAGGTCATTTTGAGGTCCACAAAGAAAAACTAGAACCTGTTTTGACAAACAAACAAACAAACAAACAAATAAATAAATGAATGAATGAATGAATTAATGAATTTAAAAAAGAAGAAATTAAAAAGAAATAAAGAAATAAAAATAAAACAGTCAAAAATGGCTGGATGGCAAAGATGATCCGCCTGATGGCGAAATGTGGGCAAAAGCTCTACCGGATGCCTTTCATTTCTAAAAGCATAGTCAGGTAGTGACTTAACTATGTAATTAACTTTGATGTCTAAGTTACAATAAATTTATTTGTTAGCTCTAGACGACCACCTCTGTTAAATCTGAAATACATGCACATATGTGGTCCTAGCAGGAAAAAGCACAATATTTTATTGTACTTATTTAGTTTATTTTTTACATATCACTGTCATGCATAAAAATGTAAAAAATAAATAAAATATTTATAAATATTTATAAATACAAAAAAAAGTGCTTTTTTGCTCATGCTCCTGTGTAGTAATTACTCCAAAACAATTATTTGAATCAGGGTACGTGGATGTTGAACTAAAAAGTACTCGAGATGAAAGCAACATCCACCTTATCCTTAAGCAAATAATTGTTAAATCTAATCTAATCTAATCTAATCTAAACAATTATGTGCCAAAGCAATTTGAAGGGTTAACAGCATCCTTTTAAACTCATTTTAAAAAAATTTAAATACACGGTATTAACATAAGAAAAGTGCATGCTGTAACAGTGCATTTGAACCTATTCAAGAGTATACAGTAAAAGTATTTACGCACTTGGCATTTTTCCTATTTAGTGCCTTAAATTTTGTGTCTATCTATCTATCTATCTATATATATATCTATCTATCTATTTTTATATTGTATTTAAATGTAATGAACCTACAAAAAATTGTACATATTTTAAAATAAACATTATATATATAATTTAAAAAATGTTAATAAAAAAATTAAAAAGTGCATACATACTCATCCCTTTTGGCCCTAAATGAGATCTGGTGCTACCAACTATCTTCATAAGTCGCATGAGTGTCCCGTGATCTCAGGATACATACACCTGTTATAAAAGGCCCCAAAGTCTGCAACACCACTAGACTTAGACTTAGAATTAGACTTAATTTTATTGATCCCTTTGGGATGACTGCCTCGGGGAAATTTAAATTTCCAGCAGCACATAAGAATATAATTTAAAATATTATTGCACTAAAGATGAGAATGAGGTTATTACACCATAAAAAGACTGAATATGCCTTGTATGGAATGTAATTTAAAAATGTAAAAGTTATTGCACTATTGGTGAGAATGAGGTTATATGCACCATAAAATGTACCACCAAGCAAGTGACACCATGAAGAACAAAAGAGCTTTCCAGTAAGGACAGGGATAAAGTTGTGAGGAAGTGGTTGGCATGTTGTGTAAATCGACTGAACAACCCAAATATCCATTTTAACTTCAGTTCCAAAATGCCAAGTGGGTGAATACTTTTGCATCACCACTGTCGCCTGTTCAATCCTGGACTCTGCTAGAAGTTTCACTGAGTTAAAAAAATTAAATATGTTAAAAAGTGACTTGGCTATGTAGAGCTGCCTCTAGGTGTCAATGGCTGCGTGAATTTGCAATAATAGCTTGCAACAGCAGCCCCGTCACCCCATATTCCAGCAGCACCTGCCATAGAATGACTGGGATGAGAGTCAGCTCTTCCAAAGCTAAGGCCATGTTTATTAACCAGTATTAACTAGTCAGTGAGGAGTCTTTGCCTCAAGTGGAAGAGTTCAAGTATCTTGGGATCTTGTTCACGGGTGATGGTAGAATGGAATGGAAGACGGACAAATGGATCGGTGCTGCATCAGCAGTTATGAGGGCACTGCACTGTTTCTTATGGTGAAGAAGGAGCTGAGCTGAATGGCACAGCTTTAAGTTCACCAGTCCATCTATGCCGTAACCCTCACCTATGGTCATGAGACTTGGGTAGTGACTGAAAAAATTAGATTGCAGATACAAGTGGCTGGAATGAGTTTCCTTTAAAGGGTGTCTGGGTTCAGCCTTAGAATTAGGAAAAGGACATCTATGGGGAGCTCAGGGTAGAGTCGCTGCTTCCTTGCATCCAAAGGAGTCGGCTATGGTGTGTGGTGGAAATTAGTATAAGATCACACTTTGCATCTTTGAGAATCGACTTTATTAAGACAGTACAGCTCTCAAGCTTACACAAGAAAAAACAGGCAGCAGGAACAAAGAGGAAGAGGGGAAAAAAAGCCCTACCCCCTGAAGATGCCCCTTTTTCCTTCAGTATATTGGTTCTATCCAGTTTCTATAAGGCTGTAAAACAATGCATTTAGGGGTCTGGATCCTCTAATCTGCTTTCTAGGGATAACAGGTCACAGTTTCAATGTATAGAGCATGAGGTGCCCACACACTGAAGTTAGGTGGTGATTAAACAGAGTGGGATCTGCATGAGTTGAGTGCATGTTTGGAATGTGCAGGAATTAAGTGTGTACAGGGTGAAACGGCTTGTGCACACATAAATGAGAATATTAATTTCCAATAAAGGTGGCTCCTGTATATGATTAGGATGCTCCTGGTTGCATCCTTTTAGAGGATTTCAGGGTACATCCAGCTGCAAGGAGACCCCGGGGTAGACCCAGAAATGCCTTGGGATTGCCCAGGAGGAGCTGGAGAAAGGGATGCCTGTGTTTCCTTTCGAGACCTGTTGCCTCCAATCTTGGATAAGCATTGGAAAATGGATGGATGGATAAATGGACGGATGGATATTTTTGTTACAGACAAACAATTGGCCTCATTCACTAACCGTTTTTATGAAGAAATTAGTTCTTAACTCTGACTTACACACATTTCTGTCATTCGCCAATATTTCCTCATCTGGGATTTGTGGGTCATTCTAGAATTTGGGAACAATTTAGGCATCAGAACCTTTGAAAAATCTGCCCTTTATTTTATTATTTTCTGTCATGTATTTAAGAAAACCAGGTAACAAACCATCAAATAATGTGATTTGTCCAGCTCAGGCATCACTTTTTATGAGATGTTTTATTTGTTGTGTGCTTTGTTTAGTGCAACCCTGTTATGAATACTCAGGAACCTGAAAAAAGTATATATTTTAACAAATGTTTAATAAATCCTTTACCATTAAGTAAAGAAAGCCACATTCACGTTGGATAATCATTTAATTTCAGATAAGACTTGACCTCTATTAATATTTGCTCAAATCCATCACACATTAAATCATTCCAACTATTAAAATGACAATAGGTCAAACCCTCATGAGTCTGAGAAAATCATTTAAGATTATTTTGATAAAAATGATATTGTAACAGGGTTGAAATTAGAGTAACGGTCGTGCAGAGTAACAGGGTTGAATGGATCCATTACTTCTTACTGTAGATCATAACATATATGTGACATAGAAATACTCAGGACCACAGGAATGTTGTTTAATAACAGCTTATGTTGTGCATTAACCTGCAATGCCTATCATTGAATTGTTTACATATTTCAAATATTAGGTTTTGGTGCTTTCTCTTTCATATAGGTGGAATGTATCCGTGAGTAGGAATGACACATAAACATCTTACCAAGACCACAAACTGCATCTGATCAAATATTCAATAGGCAAACATGAAAAACAGTATTACTGTATGCAGACAACTTGGTAATGAAATGAATAAGGATATCAAAAGTATTCATGAACTGATCATAACTTAAACTTCTTTCCTAACCTTGAATTCCCAGGTTGAGAGCTGACTGGCGATTCTGGGCTGACTGGAGGGGTGTTTAATCTTTCAAGCACCTTCTTCCTGGTGTTACACCTCTTATGAGCCTCTCTCCACTTTTTACGCTGGGCAAGCTGCTCTCTCATACTGCGGTCTTTTTTTCTTCCCTGTTTCTATGTCTTTCCTCCACTTCTCTTTCTCTTTTACTAAGTACTGCTGTCTCCTCTGTTCATCAGCAACACGCCTGGCACGGTACTGTCTCTGCTTTTCAGCAGCACTCAGTGTTGTGCAAGAACTCTGTAGAAATTAATTAATACATTTTAAAATGTCTGTTGTAAATAATCTGAACATGAACACTGAAAAAGAGTTGAGTTCATGTTCAGTTAATAATCTCATCCAGGTAGTTATTGCAACATTGACATACTTATGATACCTGGTTGCAATAAAAGAAAAAAAAATCGCAATTTATATTCCAGAAAATGTGGTAACACATTTAAAACAAGTAAATTATGCTAAATTATACATAGACATTTCATTTTACTATAGATAATGGGTTGCCCCTTTTGAGTGAACTGAAGGAAATGCAACCCTGTTACTGTAGTGCAACCCTGTTACTCTAATTACATGAAGAGGTTTGCAGGTAACAGGGTTGAAAATCAATGTTAATGTTATTGTTAGCATCAAGAACCGACTTAGTTATATTAGTAAATAAAGAAAACTTTGAATTGATTTGTCGTATTCTGATAATATGACTAACAGGGTTGCGCTGGTGAGAGTGACACTCATTCAAGGCTGAAAAGACTGGATAAAATATGAAAGATAGAAGAGAGAAATTACTTTTGGTCTACCCATGGTGTCAGCATACGGCCTGATGATCTCATTTCCTCTGTGTCACGTAACTGAGTGTTTTTCTTCAGCTGCTAAATAGGTTTCGGTAACAGGGTTGCGTGCATGTTGTGGAACTTCAATGCATTATTACTATTATTTAAAATATTTTGATGATTAAATGAATTGTTTTAACAATTACAAGAGACACCTATCAACAAAATCATACCCAAAAAAGGGTATTTCAAACTTTTTTTAATGGTTATGCAAGTTTATCAGTTGGGACAAGAGAAAAAAGTCATTTTAGGGGGTGCTTGAGATCTATTTGGTATTTTGAACAATATTTTGGAGCACATTTTCCTACAACTATATCTACACTTCACAATCTTAAAACACGTATAATTTACACAACAAGTGCATGTATTAGTGTCCAACAGGTGTGTAATCCTGGGGGCCACTGGGCCATGGGGTCATATGGCCCCCAGAATTACAGACCCGTTAGCAAAGCCTCTAATTCTTGAATGTCCCTTGTTCTTAGCTACAAGCAGAGTTTACGAACACAATAGAGCACTCATAAGCATATATCGGTACCAGTGTGATGTGAAATTGCTACTACTACTACTAATTAGGATTAAGCAGGTGAGTGAGTGAGTGGATGTTTTTTTCCATTTATATTCAGGATGAGAATAATTTGAATCCAACACTTCTTAATTCAGAAACACTCTGACGGCAATCCAGTACAGACCGTAAGAGACATGGCTGGCCTTTGATAACCCAGTTAGCTGCACTGGGGGGACAACACTGACATCTCGGCAATAGTGTGGCTTGAACCCATGACCTTCGGATCAGTAAGCCAGCACCTTAACCACCGAGCCACCAAAACGAATGAATGTATTATAACTTACGCAATAAACATTTTAAGACACTTAGGAAAGACACCAGGTTCAGCAAATGTTTTATTTTAAATGTTTTATGCATTTGAGTGTATCTGAAATTGTGCGCAGTGGTGACGTGATTTGTGTTAGAATTTAGGTGATACGTTCCTGGTTGTCCAAGACTGTATCTGAGATCAGATGAGAGGAACGGAACCCCGGGGGCATGACTGAAGGTCATGCAGACGGGTTCTGAATGTGAGGTCCTGAGTTTCGCTACAGTGGATGCAGGCCCAGGTGAGCGATCTGTAAATAAATTGAAATAATTTGAAACCATTTGTATAATCTGTTGTTTTTACTTATTAACCCTAACAAATGAAATATGATTATGAAACTCTCTGTATTAGCAGCTCTGTTGTAACAAAGGGTGTACCCCAAGCTTTCACATTCTTAATAAGGTGTCTGTAACTGTTACACTACTGACAGTCACAGCATGAAGCCAGTGAGAAAAAAGCACAAAACACAAATTGAAATATTGCAAAAAACAAAGTGGAGATGTTTGTGTGAATACTCTTTCATTATACATTCATTTGCTTAACACTAGGGTCGCAAGGAGGCTGGGGCCTATCTCAGCTGACTCTGGGTGAACGTACAACCTGAACAGCTTGCTAGTCTATCACAGAGCACACACACAACACACACACAACCATTAACACTCACACCTAAGGGCAACTCGGAAGAAATGAATAGCTTAACGTGCATGTCTTTGAACTGTGAAAGGAAACTGGAGTACCTGGAGGAAATCTGCAAACCACACACAGAATAGGGTTCCAAGCCCGGGACTTGAACCCAAAACCTTCTTGATCTGAGGCAGATGTGCTAACCACTGCACCACTGTACCAATCCTGTGTCCCAACATTTCACACACAAAAATTTCGCATTTCCGCATCACAATTTTATGTCATATCTGGTGTGTAACAGCCTTTACACTGTCAGGTGAGAGTTTTTAACTGATCAGATACAGTATAGACTAAAAGCAGTAGCCGCAGTAGGGACTGAATTAGAAATACAAGTGCAGATTATAAAGCATAGTCTATGCAAGCATTACAGCAATTAAGACTAAAGAATCGGTTGTTTCCCTCTGTAGCAGTCTCTGAAGAGCAGTTAGGAGTTACTTGATTGCAAAAGCTTGCATCTTTCGCCAGAGGGAAGTTTCTGAAATATGTAGGAGAGGTCAGAGGGCATTTTAAAGCTGTTTTCTAGATGTATTTGATGTTCAGGGATCACACTGATAGGAGATCAGGTCTGATTAATTTTGAAGCGTTTTTTTTTTTTCTTCTTTCTTTCCTTTTTTTCATGTCTCCTTGAATTTTTCTTTTGTCTGCACTTTATAAAAGAGGAGAAAGAGAAAACTCTGAACATAAACAATAGGACTTTTAACACTCTGAGCTCTCGCACCTGAGCTCCTGTGTCCTGCGGAAGCATAATCATTTAAACAGGGCACATTGTATTTTAAATAACAACCAGATGCTGAGAATCATCTTAACATTTTCCCCCATTTTTTCTCCCCTAATTTTAGACGTGCCTAAGCATGCACATGCCCCCTCTGTGACATGCAGTGCTGCCAACCGTCTCTCTATGGACTGATGTGCATGCGCATTTGGAGGCGGCCTAACACACTCGGAGGGAAAGGGCTATCCACCTTAGTTGAAACCTTAGTTCTAGTGCAACACAGAATGTGATCCTAGATTACTTTTTTGTTTATATTTTAGTGCACTTTTTTTTTAGAAGTTGTCATGTGAGCCTGCTTGCAGACATTGGAGGAGGAAGTGGAGAGGGGACTGCCTGCAGGAAAACTAGTGTATTTTCAGGACGAATTGGAATTCCGTCCCCCAGCAGACAGGGCTTGTGATTGGTTGAGTCAAATAACCATACTGCTGCTGTGATGCAAGCAGGCCAAGCTACTTCTGAAATATTGGCACTTGCCTGCATATTATTGGTCCGTTTAATCCAGGGATGTCCAATCTTATCCGCAAAGGGCCAGCGTGGGTGCAGGTTTTCACTTCAACCAAGCAGTAGCCACACCTTCCACCTGTTTCAATCGCTGATCTAAAAAAAAAAGGGACTAGATTGCACATTAGTGTTTTAATTTTATAGCCAAGTGACAGCTTGCTGTGAGGCGGACATGCCAACCTCTATCCCACTGTACTGCTGACAACTAATTGCTGATAACCAGTGTTCCAAACACGTGACTAATCACGGATCACCAGTTCCAAATAATTAATTACTAATCACTAGTATTCCAAATAACTAATTACTGATCATAAACTGGATCAAATGAATAATTACTGATCACCATTGGTCCCAACAAGTAATTACTGATCACCAGTATTCCCAACAATTAAGTACTAATCACCAGTACTTCCAACAGTTAAATACTAATCACCAGTATTTCCCACAGTTGGGTACTAATCACCAAGATTTCCAACAATTAAGCACTAATCACTATTGGATGTAATTACTAATCACTGATTACCAGTAGTCTTAAAAACAAATTACAGATCGCCAGTATTCCCAACAACTAATTGCTGATCACCAGTGTTTCCAGCAACTAATTACTGATCACCAGTGTTTCCAACAACTAATCACTGTTCACCAGTGTTTTCAACAATGAAATACTGATCACCACTATTACCGACTGCTAATCACCGATCAATATTATTCTCACCATCTAATCGGTGACCACCATTGTTTTTAACGACTCATCACTCCTTGCCATTGCACCAACATTAATTTGTGCAAAATAACTAATTTCTAAACACCATTGTTCCTAACAACTAATTCTGAGCCACCACTGTTCCTATAATTTAATCGCTAATCACCATTCCCAACAACTTAGAACTGATCACCAGTATTCCCATCAACTAAACTAAATTTTGTACTATGCTGTTTAATGTAATTAAAAACAACTGCTTTTATGTTTTTTTGCTCCCTTCTAACTCATAAGGAGCAAGCCTGAAACCCCCTGACACACCACCCTCTCGCACTACCTCTCCTTACTGCACCTCTGCCTTCTGTGATAGATCGGAAAATCCTCCCCACCTGTCAACTTCACCTATAATCAGGTTGAGAAACAACTGAAGGCAGAAGGACTGGATGAGGTGAAACCCCATGTCCTTAAAGATTCTTGTTCTTATTGTACTTCTTGTTGTTTATGATTCAGCATGCCCCCTTAGATCAAAAGGTGCAGGGCTGCTTAGTGACACCTCGAATACTGAGGACTACTGTCTCAAACTCATGTCTGCCTTCCTTCTGGCTTCTCTCTTTTTAGTTATGCTGCCATAGTTAGTCATGCCCTGCTTGCACCCAGCACTAATAAACTCTTCTTTTACCATTACACTGTTATGAGCATACCTAACAACCCCCCCCCCCTCTCTCTGTGTTTTTGCTGAGGTACACATGCTACTTCTTTGATGCCGCTGATCCTGATCCTCCTGACCCTTCTGCTTTGTGAGTCCTGTGGTCTGTCCTGGTGTGCTGATGCTGGCTGGAGTTCTAATCTTGGAAGCACCTAATTCCTGCTGATGAAGATCCATATGGGCCTTGAACTGCGACTGTGAAGACGACTTTTCACTGCTGGTGATATAAACTCTTTTGCTACAATTATTTACTTACAGTTGTGGTATAACCAACCGGACTACATGTTGGACTGTAATGCAGTTTTCTTATATGGTTTGTATTTTTTGGTTTCACCCAAATGAGGATATGTTTCCCTTTTGAGCCTGGTTCCTCTCAAGGTTTCTTCCTCGTGTCAACTGAGGGAGTTTTTCCTTGCCACTGTCGCCACGGGCTTGCTCATTAGGGATGAGTAGGGGGTTGTAGAGAAATGTTTAAATTCCTCCCTAAATTACTTTTACTATATAAAGCTGCTTTGTGACAATGTCAATTGTAAAAAGCGCTAGACAAATAAAATTTAATTGAATTGAATTAAAGCCTGTGCCCCCCAGCTCTTTTGAGTCTTACATTACATCTTCACGATGAGCCTGAGTCTACAGAGAGTCCCTGTGCGGTGGAAGACGTCATGCCTCGTTCCTGTACCAAACACCCAATGGCCCAGTGGCCCCCAGGAGTACGGTAAACAAGAAAATAAAACATAAAAAAACACTAGTTAGAATAAGGTTTTTTTAAAAAGGAAGGTTTTCAAGTTTTGCTTAAAAACTTCTAAAGACTGTGGACTTCTCAGGTGGTCAGGTAGGGTGTTCCACAGTCTTGGGGCAGCAGCTGAAAATGCCAGATCATCCATGCTACGAAGCTTGGTTCTGGGAACTTGAAGAGTGTTTGTGGTTGTAGAACAGAGGGTGCGTGAGGAGGTATGAGGGGTGAGGAGTTCCTGTAGGTACGGAGGGTCATGTCCATGAATACACTGGTAGGTGAGGAGGGAGACCTTGTATTCTATCCTGAGTGGGATAGGGAGCCACTGAAGAGTCTTCAGGATAGGGGTGATATGATCTTGCCTGCTCACTCTCATCAGGATCCTGGCGGCACAATTCTGGATGTATTGCAGTCTATGAATGCTCTTGCCAGGAATCCTGATGAGGAGTGCATTACAGTAATCCAGCCTGGAGGAGACAAAGGCATCGACGAGCTTCTCTGCATCTGCCAGGGTGAGTGTTGGACAGAGTTTAGTGATGTTCCTGAGGTGAAAGAATTATCTTACAGAGATGTTTGATGTGCGTGTCAAAAGTAAGATGAGGGTTCATTTTAACACCCTCTGATGTGTTCTTCAATCAGTGTGGACTTATTGCTGATAGATTGAGTGTTAAAAAGTTCAAATTTAACCAATGACTGTGGAGTAAATCTCTGTACAGATCGTAGAACAGTAAGATCCACTCCACGTGGTCTGGAATCCACTCCACAAAATGTATCCACCCGAAAGTGCGAGGATCTCGCAATATTTCCTATAGTGGAGTGCAGAGATCTCGCGATACTTCCAGTGTTGATGGTTGCTGGAGCAACAGTGCTCTGATGACGCATCAGACGTGCAAAGGATGACAAGAGAGATGGAATGCTGGTAGCAGAGCAGCTTGACTGATTGTGGAGCCTGAACTTTCAACCAGAGCTTAATGTGACTCAGACCAAGGAACTGATTGTGGATTTTAGGAGTGGATTCTCCTAACTGTGGATTCTAAAACACCAGCGGCCCCTGTTTCCATCCAGGGCATCAATGTGGAAATGGTGGAGGATTACAAATACCTTGGAGTTCATATTGACAATAAACAGGACTGGGTTAAGAACACTACTGGACTTTACAAATAGAGCCAGAGCCGTCTTTATCTTTTGAAGTGGCTATGGTCGTTTAACATCTGCCCGACATTGCTCAGGATGTTTTATGAGTCTGTTGTGGCCAGCGCCATCCTCTATGCTGTTGCATGCTTCGGCAGCAGGCTGAGGGTTGCAGACGCAAACTGAACAAACTGATCTGCAAGGCCAGTAATGTGGTGGGGATGGAGCTGGACTCTTTGACAGGAGTGGCGGAAAGGTGAAGGTTGTCCAAAATAAAGACAATATTCAACAATACCGCCCACCCACTTCACAACCTGCTAATCAGTCACAGGAGCAAGATCCTCCTGGATCAATAAAGTATTCTGATTCTTCTTGTAACATGTTCTGATATGCAAATATTTATTACAAATAAATGGCTCTACAAATAATTCTACTACATTATCTATTGACTTTTTGAAAATGCCCTAGCTGTTGTCCCCTGATAAACAGTCTTCAACACTGTTTAACTAAAAGTCATGAATTTTACTGCCATGGATTTCAAGGCTGACTGGCATGAGAACCCAGTGGCTGTGGATCTATTAGGCAGCCTAATGCAGTCTGCATAACTGTAAAGTTCATGGAAAACGGAGTAAATGTCATGACAAGAACAGCACTCTACCCAGGATAGTGGTCGAGACGGATAGCTGGGTTTTAGAGCTAAAGTTATTAGAACATACACTATAGTCTGTGTTTAATCCAATGATAATGTCAGTGTATGCTGAGATACCGAAATAGGAGCAAGACGGCTGATTGCTTAGCCTTAATAACTTCATCTGAAATAGCGAAGCCAAAGAAACTTTCATCAGAAGAGTCTGGCGATGACATTTAAACTCACACCTGAGCAAATGAAAGGGGCAGAAGGTTAAGCTGTATTAAGGCCAGCAGAATCTCACCAAATCCTGAACATAATGCAGCCCTGGCTCTCCTCATGAAGTGGGTGTCTATCCTGAAGCTTTGCATAGTTTAATGCTTTATTATAGTGCTTTTGCTGTTAAGATGTAGAGCCTGTGGCTTTTTTTTCCAATGATAGTAGCTCCCTGAAACCCAGAAGCTAATATAATTACAGGCAACAGTTTCTGCATGAAACCATTAAACTAGTAATTGACTATAATGGATAATGCAGGAGATTAAATAAAGTTACACTGTAAAAACCTTATTTGATGCTTCCTGTGGATCAAGAGGATATATATTAAATGAAATACGTATCACTTATGATCATTATCATCAACATAAGAGCAAAACCACAAAAATACAATCAAAACACTCCATGAAAACAGCTTAAACCTAAATACACTTAGGTTTTGTCACTTTTTTTTACTTGGGTCGCAGGTGAGAGGACAGCCTCTCTCAGCCGACACTGGGTGAAGGAGGGGTACACCCTGAACAACTCGCCAAACCAACATGAACACCATTCACAATCACATCCACACCTACGGGCAGTTTGGAACAGCCAGTTGGCCTAATATGCATGTCTTCGAACTGTGGGAGGAAACCCATGCAAACTCCACACAGAAACACCCAAGCCGGTGAATCAAACCCAGGACGTTCTTGCTGTGAGGCGGACATGCTAAGCACTACGCCACCGTGCTGCACTGTACTATTTATATTCCCACGGGTAACTAAATAAAAGTCGCTATAGTCTTTTTTTAGCCTTATATGCTTACAGCATACTCAACTCTAGAAGGATTACAAGAGTAGATATGGACTGGTGAGGTGCAGCTTCTTCATGGCACAGTTAGTGCTAAGATTGTGGAATGATTGTGTAACTTCAGCAGCACCATGGAGAAAATGTCATGTCATTTTCTGAACCGCTTAATCCTAATTAGGGTCGCGGGGAGGCTGGCACCCATCTCAGCCGACTCTGG
>JAOUQZ010000004.1:22290417-22301380 GCA_028564935.1 Neosilurus hyrtlii
TCTCACCACAGACAGTGAGAGACATGGCCGGCCTTTGATAACCCAGTTAGCTGCACTGGGGGGACAGCAGTGAGAACTCGTTGATAGTGGGGCTTGAACCTCCGACCTTGGGACCAGTAATCCAGCACCTTACCACCAGGCCACCACTGTCCTGGAGAAAATGTGATTAACATTATTGTCTTTGATTGAATTCAAGTTTTGTGCAAGCCCAGAAATAGATCCATAACTCCTGAAACATGGCTGCCAAGCCCAGCCCCTTTTCCTTATAAGGCATTAATATTGTCCTGGTTATTCTCCTAAAGCCATTATTACATGGGTAATTAAAACAATTTTCCACGCAACACCGCATCGTGTGTGTTGCAGGTCAATTCAAGTAAAAAACCTGCAACATTGTAGTGAAACAAAAGTCGCAAGGAAAATCGCTGTTGAAAGCTGCCCGTGTAACACCGCCTTTATCCATGACAACAGAGCAGCCATGTCTATTTACTTTGTGATAGAACCTTGAGCTGGAACACGTATAGAGCACTGTACTTATCTGGTACTGAAGCTACAGTATAGCAGACTGGTCAGAAGCTTGTGAAGCTGCCAGGAAAGACTAATAATTAAATGGCTTGTTTGAACGTTTGGTTAGTTGGCATAGCAGCATTAACCTAATTCCAAATTTACTAGGCACCCAGGTAATGCAGTAGTTACAGTTATGTGGTCAGAATAACACCTACAATAAGTACTGTCAACAATATCCCAGAATGACACCAGAGAGAATGCTAGCAAGATTTATTCTATAATGCTACAGTGCGTGGTGGTGGCCTGGTGGTAAGGTGCTGGATTACGGATCCCAAGGTCGGGGGTTCAAGCCCCACTATCAACAGGTTCTCACTGCTGTCCCCCCCAGTGCAGCTAACTGGGTTATCTCACTGTCTATGGTGGGAGGCATGTAAAAGTCAGTAGGCTGCATAGCCATCAGCCTGGCGAGCTGTCCAGGGTGTACTCTGCCCTCGCCCGGAGTCGGCTGAGATGGGTGCCAGCTTCCCCGTGACCCTAATTAGGATTAAGCGGTTCAGAAAATGACATGACATGCTACAGTGCTGTGTATCGTCCCCCCTGGGGTCAAACCCCAGCCATCTCGCAAAGACTTCAGATGAGAGATCCTCCCTCCTCCGGCTAATTTGGTCACGTGCACATACTATTGAACATAATTATTATCCACACTGCTTCTGCTTTAAGTGTGTCTGGGTTTTACATGACCATGCATTCCCATCCTCCTTCCTCCCCTACTTTTACAACCACCAGCTGGAACTGGACAAAATCCATTATATAGATCTGTACATGTAAATCTATGACTCCTAACATCAAGGTGGATTTAGATATGACATTAAAAGTGTTGCAATTAGACTGCAGATCAATGTAAACATCGTTACACTAAATGTGTGGGCTTCAGTAATTTTCCTCTTCAATAATGTCCATTTACAGACAACGCATGCACAGAAACCTGATAAGCACTCAGCGCTTGTGTGACGCATGCCCTTACTCCACCTTCAACACACACACACACACGCAGTGCACTTGTCGCTTTCTTTATCCAGCCAGAGTTTTTGTGTGTGTGTGTGTGTGTGTGTGTGTGTGAGACACATATTGACATTCTCTGTGCATCCTGCCACCATGATAGATTTTCAGTCACTCGCCATTAGTCCCCACCATCGTGAACCTCACTCGTTCCAGACCTCTTTCCTTTACAAACACACACAAAAATCATTAAATCCACATGTTCAAAGAACTGAAAGTCTAATGCAGTCAATCAATTTGTTTTTACCTGTGAATAACAAAGTCAGGCAAGGATGGCTATTCTTACATGGCATGAATTATTGACCCTGGCTGCACAGCTTTAGAGGCATAGATCTGTTAACATTCCTCTTCCATTAGATCTAATTTACAAGGCAATACTGAAAGCGATGGGGAAGACCTAGTGGGCCCACCAGGACACCTTTAAACAAATAACAGCAAGCCTAAGGCACAACATACAGCTGGCCTGCTAATGGTGTCATTAGGAGTGATTTCTCAGACCACCATGTGAACAAATAATGCTGTGTAGGTTACATTCATTATATTAGCTCTGAATTTAATAGCAGCTGTGAAAAGGGTGCCCATTTTCTGTTTATTTCATTAAAAAGAGAGCGAGAGCGAGAGGAGGTGTGGAATGGTAAGCATGCTCTTTTCTCCTTTTTCACGCTTCTTTGTTCCATATTTTACTTCGTCTCAGATTCCACAGAGAAAACGTTAATGCAGGGAATTAATGCCTTTCTTAATTGAACAGAGATTAGACCACATGAATACAAATTTCTTCCTTTGAAACAAATGAAATGAGTCAACTAGTGTCTTTTCTCCTCCTTTCTTAAATCCCCGAGTCCTAATTTTACTGTGTTCTGCTCTGTTGCAATAATGGAACTTTGATTCGTTGTTCAGCTTTGGCCCTTAAAACCCAAGCTTAAGAGAACAGCACAAAACACAGATCACTAATTGATTCACACCAAGAAGAGTCTTAGTCCCTTGTAGTAACATTGTGCTTTAAATTTCCCTAGGCTCAAACCATTGATTCAGTTTATAAATGTAAATGCGGATTGTAGACAGCGACGGAAAAGCACAAAGATGGAATGAACGACAGCTTCTAGTTTTGTCTTTCTTTCTTGCAACAATGTCTTTAAAACCCACAAGAAAACACAACAGTGAATACACTAATGATACAAGACATCATCGCCATCTAGTGGTCGTCTTCAGAATGACACCTGCACAAAAACAAATGAGTGCATGTTTTATTTGCACAAGTTTAAAGCATTAATCAGCGCATTAGATACACAGTGAGATTGTATAGCATAAATAAGATTAATATCGTTGCATATAATGATTACTGTTGCTATTATTCTGTGTAACGAGGAAATTAAATGAAGAGGAACCTAAAGAACATACCCTTAGAGGGCGATGTGGTGGTGTAACAAACATCGCTGGTCCCTCTGACATGTTAGATTTTTGGCCCAAGATGTATAAGACATCACAGTTTGCAGTATGTATAAAATAAAAAATAAAATAAAGACATTTGCTTATCAGACATCACACACACACTGTATATTAAACATTTGAAAATTAAATCTTGGTACATAAACATGTTTTTTTTGTTGTTGTTTCTGGGAAGTTAAAATAACTCATGCTCATACATTCATGTCATAACATCATTCAAATTCACAAAGGGAACAGAATTCTTTTCCAACCCCTGGTCATGGTTCATGCATGATGTTGCTGAAAAGCATCAGGAATGCATATTTATCCTAAAAGCACGTTCACATACTTACTAAATTGGACCCATTGATAACAATCACTTAGCATAACTTCAAATGTGCCGAGGGTTTACCAAAAACACAACCTTAAATTCAACTTGCCGTTGTCTCATTACACTCCGTTATATTCAGGCTGCTATCCCTTTATAAAGCCTACTACTGCTACGGAGTGCATCATTGCCAGAAAGCAAGAAAATATCTTTTTTAATTAATTTTCTGTACAAAACTACGTAGTGAGGCGGCACAGTAGCGTAGCGGTTTTTCCACACCGAGAAGGTCCTGGGTTCAAGTCCCGGGCTTGGGGAAACCGTTTCTGTGTGGAGTATGCATGTTCTCCCCATGCTTGCATGGGTTTCCTCCCACAGTCCAAAGACATGCACGTCAGACTGACTGTTCTAAGTTGCCCCAAGGTGTGAATATGAATGGCTGTGAGTGTTGGCCCTGTGAAGGTCTGGCGAGATGTTCGGGGTGTACCCCGCCTTCGCCCAGTGTAGGCTGAGATAAGCTCTAAACTTCCTGTGACCCCAGTAGCAGGATTAAGGGTTTTTTCCCCTCCCACAAATTAGTGTGAGAGTGACCTCTACACACAGTGAGGTGGTCATTAATGTGAAATAAACAATTTCAGGGTGGTGCAAGACACCTCCCATGTGCATCAGGGTCCTGATCCTAATGTCGAGGTTAAATTCGCTACAGTGATGGGATGCGTGTATATTATCCCTTACAAATAATAGTAACAGTAACATATCAGTACGAGTATGACATCACTCTACGAGTTTGATTGAGAACGCTTTATATATATATATATATATATAATATTTAAGTTTAGTAAGAAATCATAAGGTTTTTTTGGTATGATATTTCGTTACCAGTTTCAGGGAATATACCATTATAAAAAAATAACGGAAGGAATAAAGAACTTAAAGGAAGGCCAACGGTTTTGGTTATACAGTAAAAGCAGTGCATCCTGTTCAAAACACGATTCAATCCATCAAGCACATAAGCTACACATATCACGTACTGATTACTGTGAAGCTTACAGCATTTTTATTGCATATACTGAATATTTATGGGTTTTTTTTTATAATATTGTAATTAAGTTACATTATAATAAGTGAAGAGGCACTCTGTTCAGAAGTACACAGCAGTAAGTGAAACACGTCGACCTCTCCCCCAGAATACATACAGTACTGAAGTAATATAACTAACACCACTGAGTAGCAATGCGGGAACAGATTAAGGCTATAGAAATGCACGGTATCCATTCCAAAAAGCACAGGAAGTTAAGTCTCAGGCGTCCCCCGTGGGTGTCCAAGTCTACTTGCGGGCTACAGTTTCAGCCAACTTCTTCAGCCTCTTCTTCAGCTCCAGGGGAAATTTCTCATAGCACTTCTTACACACAGGCTTCATGTCAAACTCCACAAACTTGTTCCTGTAAACAAAAAAAAAAAAAAGCAACACGGCGGATTTAACGTTCGCTTTGCATCCTCTGAAGAAAACCACTCCTAAAGTGCCTTGTTTAAGTATCCGAAGTGTTGGAACAATATACGTAGCATTATTTTAAAAAGTTACACACACATATGAATATAATTTAAAAGTATATATATATATATATATATATATATATATATATATATATATATATATGTGTGTGTGTGTCTCACATGTGCGGTGAGCATCATATATCCTAGCTTTTTATCCAAGCACATCAATGGCTCTTGAGAGGTTTGTGTATGAAATATTAGGATGGTGTAACTTTAGCTTTTAGCATTAAGGCTGATTCTTCTTAAGAAATTCCAGGATATAAAAACTCCTGAACACGGCCGGAGTGGTCACTTATATCCGTTCAAATATTTCTGTAGATTCTCAGAAAGTCCAGGTTAGAACACAACGTTATACAAGTGTGCAATTTCTTTTGAGTCCGTGGTAAATTTCTCGCTAGACTCAGCCATTGTGCTCCTTTGTCTTTTGCCAACCAGCCAACGGCACATGCGCGGAAAATGTGAATCCAAACAAAAACATGCAATGGGTCTACTGATACAGTCAACAGCAAATATTAGCCAATGCATCATATACAAATGCTATACATCTTTGCTAGATAAGCTTAGGCTTAGATGTATCCTACACCAGATGTGCGAGCAAGCTGGTCATTTACATCAGTGACATAACATTCACCATCAGTTTGCCCATGGGATACAGTAGCTGATGAAGTGAATCTTCTCCCCATGAAGAAATTTTCACCAGAGTAGTATAGCATCATCTGGGCAACCACTGTGTACTGCCTATTTTTATTTATTCATGTTTCTTTCTACATACTGCATATGACTTTGCATGTGACGGATCCCCGGGCACAGCCTATGACTTCTGTCAAACCACAACATGCACATACACAAACATGCAGAAAAACAAAAAGATATGGGCCAGGAAAATAAATGAAGAAACTGACCCCTTAAAAAAAGGAAAGGGTAAAGGTGGATGAGCATGAAGGAAAAGAGGGGACGGGAGTTACGGACAGACAGCAGCCGTCTTCTTCTTCTTCTCACGTGCCTCGCGTTCGCGTTTAGCGAGGCGGCGTTTCAGCTCATCGGGCAGCCGGTCGTAGCAGTGCTTACACACCGGCTTCAGGTCAACCTCTACAAATTTGTCCCTATGAGGACAGTGTAGAGGTCCAGCAAGAGAGAAACAGGAAGCCAGCAAAAGGACAGAGAAAGGAGAGAAATACAAGAAGGTGGAAAAAAAGAGAGATGAGGTGTGCATGTACTGGTAACAGCAGACAAGTAGATTAGGAACAGATATACAGTTGCTAAAAATAGAGAACACTCCGAGAGATGATGTGCAGAAATACGGGGACTGTAAGCGCTGCCATAGTTGGACATGAAGAACTGGAGAATGTAGGTGGGCGAGAGAGGCAGGGGGGGGGGGGGGGGGGGGGGGGGGGGGGGGGGGGGGGGGGGGGGGGGGGGGGGTGGGGGGGGGGTAGACTTACTTCAGTGTGAGCTTGGTGTTGCAGGTGGAACAGGAGAAGCAGTTGACACACCAGGCTTTGTTCAAAGCCGACACAACTGTAACGAAACCCATGACTTACATTAACAACTTCCCAAAAAGGTCATCATGTACCACCAACTCATCCACACACAAGTGAAATTAAACAAAACTCCTCACACACACTTTAAACCCAGATTTTTTTAACATGAAGAAACAAAATGTAATAATGATAATAATGATGACAATAATAATGATGATGATAATAATGACAATAATGGTAATAATAATTATGATAATAATAATAATAGACAATAATAATGATAATAATAATGATAATAATAATAATAATAATGACAATAATAATGATAATAATTATCATCATCATCATTATCTTTATCATTATCATCATTATTATCATCATTATTATTATCATTATTATCATCATTGTTATTATTAATGATAACAATAACAATGATAATAAAGATGAAGACGCATCCGTCAAAATGAATTTGAGCTCCACCAGCTCTAGCATAAACCCTTCATGAATGCTGGTTTAATGCTTGCAGAGCAGCTTTCTAATTGACCTACTGTCATCAAAATGACGAACATTATTAGATTATCGTATGGAACTATTAGAAGATCAAGTAGGAGAGGACGGTAATTACCATCTCCTTCGATCACTCGGTTGCAGTGGTAGCAGACGTCACCAAAAAGCTGGGCAGAACAAAAGCAGTCAGATAAAAATCATCATCATGTGCATGTCAGCATGCGGAGAATAAATATCATATACTAGGAGGAAAAAAAAGAAATTAATGCACATTCTTCTGCATCTGTACTTACGATCAAATGCATGAATGAAATTCATAAAAAAAACCCAAAAAGGAATTCAAACAAGAGATGAGTTACTGCTTAGGTTTTACACTTCCTTTCTTTTATCAAACAGTGTAAACTAAAGTCAATAATCAGTTGACACTACAGCCTCCATTAGACACTTTAATTAGGTTCTCTTTCCATTTGAGGAATACATGCATCTCCATCTATCTTCAGCAAACACTGAACAGGAGTATTGTGTGGTCCAAACAGCACCATGTTACCTGGTTGTAGTGAGTCTCGCAGTACGCCAGCCCTTTTCTTTCATAATGGCGATGACCCAGGAAGGGCTTCTCACATTTGGCACACACAAAATGCTGCAAACACACAGGCATGGGCGATTAAACTGATTTTTAACATACACTAATGAGAACAAGTACAACTAGCCGTCCTCTTTTTTTTTTTTTTTTTTTTTTTTTAAATAAACATCAAGACACAAATTTGTCCACCACGATCTGTACAGAGGAAGAAACCGTGCTTGTGCATTACAGATAATCTAGAAGCTGGTATTTAGAATATACATCTACTGAATGTACACAACATCTTAAAGCATCACATTTACTGTAGGAAGAAAGCACACGTGACTACCAGAGTATTACCCATAAAGGCTTATTAAAACCAAATTTTTATAAACATAAAATAAACTTCAATAATGATACATTAATAGCATATTAATTTGGTTTTAAGAATCAAATAACTTACAAATAATTCTAGAGATTTCAGCAGTGCAATGATTTCCCTTACTTGACAAGTTTTTTTGGTGGGAACTCTCAATGTCTCTCAACGACACATTAATTCCACCATTTAGAAACCGTAGCTTTCTTTGTAACACAAGATTATAATTGGTTCTTTATTTACTTCACGTCATTAATGATGACGTGACTGGTCATGCTATATTACTCTCTCCCAGAAACATTTTCTTACGTTTTTCAAGTTATAAAATTTTGAAAGAGTAACACAGGATTCCCATGTACACGTACACTGGGAGGGAAATATGTACACTATAGGTTTTTCTTGACGTTCCAAAAGCAACTCGATGGTTAGACGCTTTTTCCTTATCAGTGGTGCTCCGTTCTCATACAAATAAAAATGTACTGTGAACAAAAATACAACAAAATATATTAAATTATTTTAATAGAGAGTCAAAATCATAAAAAATTTGATCAATTGCATTTGTAAGCAACGGTGGCATTGCAATGTGCCCTCTGGTGGACAATCTGCACAACAAGACAACTTTTATCTCTCCATTTCTTTTTTAAATGTCATTTATTGATCGTTACAAAAATAATTACCGGTTTATCAATTAGCTCCTACTGGCTTACAAATATCGGCACCCCGATTCATCAGATGTGATCTACAAGCTATCAGCTTGTATGAAGACTGACGAGTTTTACGGCTGCATTGTTTTGAGTCTTACTCGCATTAGCGGGTTAGAGAAACGGGTTTGGGACCTGAAGGTTGCTGGTTCGATTCCCAAACCAGCAGGAAAAACGTGTGGCGACAGAGGGAGTGAGCTGCACCTTCTATTCCTCCACCTTCATGGCTGAAGTGCCCTTTAGCAGGGTACCTAAACCCCCAACTGCACTCTGGGCACCCCAATGTGTGGCAGCCCACTGCGCCGAGTGTGTGTGTGCTCACTTTGGATGGGTTAAATTCAGAGGCGGAATTAATACAGTATATCTAAATAAATCAATTTTAATTATTAAAAATACTGAAACCTAGAGTTAATTTGTCATCTTTTTGACACTGCAAACCAGACTTGCTCTCTCTTTCGCAGTCTCTCTCTCTCTCTCTCTCTCTCTGACACACACCCACCTCAACATGCCACTGCTTGCCCATGGCATTGACCACACGGCCTTCGATAGGCCTCCTGCAGGCACCACAGATGGGCACACCCATTTTATCATGGCATGGGAGACAGTACAGCTCCCCTTTCAGCTCCCGAGCGTCTGCGGTCAACTCCTTACTGTAAAATATCACAACATCCTTCTGAACCTTTTTCGAACGTATAATTATTTATATAAACCCAAACTGAAGACAACGTGTCACAACAGACTTGATTTCTGGAAGGCCCCACTAACCCGCAGTTGGTGCAGTTGAAGTGATCAGGATGGTAGGGGTCGTTCTTGAAGATCAGAGGCCGCTCATCAATGATGGCATGACACTTCTGGCAAATGTACTTCCCAAGGCCGCGAGCCTTCTCCCGGTTATGGCACGGACGACACAGATGACTGTAAAACACACAGATGGGCCACTTACTGAGAATCCACTCAGCTGCCACGTTTGTACATTTGGTGCAATATCCACAAGCTATTTTTAATATTATCCTCCAAAGAAGTGTCACTAGAATTAACGGGCTTACCGGCCAGCATTCTTGACAAATCCAACATCTGCTAGTACTGCCTGACAAATGTCACAGCAGAAGCAGTCAGGGTGCCAGCTGTTGTTCATGGCTTTAATCACACGGCCAATGATGAATTCACCTGCAGACAAAGCGTAGTTATTAATAAGAGATGGCAATACTGTGTAGGGCTTATTCGCCTTATTCAGCCAAGTATGCGTACGTCATACTAACAATACGTACACAACTGACTTATTCATTAACTGGCCCTGAAAATACCAAAATGTCTCTTAAAAAGTTACATGGCGTAAGATCTAGTAGTATCTAGTGGTGCGTTTTCACTCCTGAGAAGCCTGTATGGTTCTGGGCTGCTGTAGAAACGTGGCGATGGAAGACGGTGGCCTCCATGAGACCCTCTGCCCATGTAGATTTACGGAAATCCATTTATTGACGATGTACTTCATTTCTAATAACAAATCCTACAAAAATGTTACACACCGTAGCTTTAACTTCCTGTTAGTAATCATGACTGACAACACGTAGCTTCCCTGTGCCAAAATAAACAACAGTCATCAGGAGAAGACACCCCCCGGCATCCAAATTTCAGAAAATATGAACTGCAGAAATCCCAAAATATCAGAAGGTGCACGTGCATGGGTGGGTGACGTGACACCTGATTTTTTACCTTAAAATAGAATGTTTTATGTAAGTGTTTTACTTTTTGTTTAAAGATGTGTTTTATTTTGTGGTGAACATGCGAAAAGTCCTGCGGCGTCACCGCAATCAATGGAGTATGAAATATGAATGAATATAAAATACAATTTCTATGAAAATAAATAAATGATCATAAAGGCTTTTGGCATGAAGTGATGCATATTTATCAGTTTAAGGTTATAAAACAACACAAGACTCGTTATATATACGAATAATAAATCACAGTAAATTAACTTTAGAAATGAAAAACGCTGTCCTGTGGTGTGACATGAAAGATCACATTATTTAAACAGGCAGTTTCACAGACTACTGCGAGGTCGTTTTTGTCAAGAAGAACCAGGCAGACCGTCAGATATGTTTGTTTTGTTTTGGCCAATGCCCAATTTATCTTTAAAACAAAAACAGAGCATTTTCTTCTTAATATTATTATTTTATAAGACAGTTCCCCTAACGTGACCAATAAAACAGGCTACAGTTAAAGAATAAAATTGAAAAATCCGGGCTCGAAAAATCGGGTGCCCGAATGCCCGCAGGAACTCTGTCCAACGACAGGGGCACCAAAAATCAATAGAATGCAGAGTACAACATGCCTGACTGGGCACCCGATTCCCGTCTTCAAAAACTGAACTTCCGTATTCAAAATCATTTCGTAACACACAGACACGTCAAACAGAGCGAACTCACACACACCACAACACACCGATCACTAGCTGGAACGGACATTTGCAGG
>JAOUQZ010000004.1:22317433-22333824 GCA_028564935.1 Neosilurus hyrtlii
AATCAGCAATGGTTCTTTTACATGCCTCTCACCACAGACAGTGAGAGACATGGCCGGCCTTTGATAACCCAGTTAGCAGTGAGAACCCGTTGATAGTGGGGCTTGAACCCCCAACCTTGGGATCCGTAATCCAGCGCCTTACCACCAGGCCACCACTGCCCAACTGAAAACTTACTTACTTAAAAGTTATATGGTTTATATTTTACATTTTTACAATCCTGACCTTGAAGTGGATGTGTGAGCAGGTGCATAACAGCATCTCTTTACGTTTTAGTATATACTATGGAGAAATGTAAAGGAAAGGAAACTGAAATGAGAACATCACAGGTTTAGTATATACTACATGGAAACACAAGAAAAACCAAAACAAGCCTTTCATGGGTTTTATTTCCCATTTTAAACTGTGATAACGATGATACTTCCTGGTAGAGGTGACCGTGACTAACTGTGAGTGGCTGTTGTTTTGATTCAAGTATTATCCACTTGGAATAATGTTTTTTAATCGCAAGATAGTTGATCCATCAGATTGTCCCATTTCTGTGTAATATATACTAATAAGTAGTTATTGAGTGAGGTGATTACTAAGTGTATTCCTCTGAAGATAAAATCCACTCAGTTTGATTTGCGACCCATCCCAACCAAGTGTGTATTAAGTAGGAACTTAATAATTTTTGTGCTATTGGTACCATTTTGTAGCTGATATCCTAAGCTTTATATTTATATACAAAATGCCAACTTTTATAACATGCCAGTTTTGGAGAAAGTAACCAAAACCTGCCAGGAATTTTCAGCCTTTTAAGGACACAACTAAAAAAGAATTTAATAGTTTCCGACTTCATACCCATTTTGCTGTGATGGGTCACATTTGATTTATTCTCCATATCATACAAAATATGAATTCTATAATTGAATTATTGATTCAGAACACAATTTCCCATTCAACTTATTCAGCTTATATGACGTCAGTGATATGTTGGCTCATAGAAGAATGCAAAGAATTATTAAATTGTTTGAAAGAGCCGAAGTATGATGTAGAGAATTATTTGACCAAGGGGTTGTTATCAGTAGAGACTGAATCATACAAAATCCTCTAAATGCCACATTCTTTAATTGTTTTATTATTCATTCAAAATATTTAGTATACAGTCACTTTACTATGTTGTGTGTGCCAGTCGTGCAATACCGATTCAACTTATCCAATGGCATCCAACTTATCCAAACAGCAGAATAATTCAGTTGTCCAGTGACAATGTTGCAATACCTATATGGTTTTCCACCATTCACTTTGCCCTCATCTACCTTTGTAGCAACTGATAGCTAGTAAAACATAATAAAATAACTCTAATTGTAACAAATTAGCATGCGATTGCTGTGCAAAACAATGTTACTGACACCCATATGATCCGATATTCTGTGTGTTTATCATCTGTGGATAAACTTCTGCAATACATATTGCATTTATGCTGTAACTTTTACCTATTGCCCAAAGTTTCTCTTCATAGCACATAATAAACAATTTCGGGCCCTTTATACGACCATAGTTCAGCAGGAGAACAAAATCTAATTATTTTGGCACATCTATTAGACTTTCGCAAGGAAAGAACACTGTACAATATACAACAGAACATCATTATTAGGTTATCTGAGATAATTTAAGCCCTCAGCATCTGCCGGGGACGTCGCATAAAGCAAAGAGGCTCAATAGTGCTCGAGTGAATAGCTTCTATTCACAGCGGTGTCTATTACAATGGCTTGACAATGCACATGGCATATTAGATGCTGACGTAAATTCCCTGTGTTTTACGCCTTAAGGCTGCAGTACAACTGTTTCTGACATGAGTTGATACCAAGTGTCTTTAACCACACATTAAGACTGGAGGGAGCCATTGGTCCTATTTTAGAAGTATTGGAATATTTGTAAGGATTGACAAAGGCTTGATGTGTTTTCCAAGAGAAGTGAACCAGAAGAATTGCTAAGACGCGGCGTGTAAAAGAAATGCTAATGTTTGATGAAAGATTCTAATAAAGAACACATTAGGTGCCATTTAAGCTGGATTCATATGAATAGTGGCGTAGTAGCTAGCATGTCCGCCTCACAGCGAGAAGTCCTGGGTCCAAGTCCTGTGCTCAGCAAGGGCGTTTCTGTGTGGGGTTAGCATTTTCTCCCCATGTTTGCATGTGTTTCCTCTGGGCATGACAGTTTCGTTCTACAGTCTCCCAGGCAGTTTCAAATTGTACCTAAGTGTGGATGAAAATGTGAATGTTTGTGGGTGTGTTGCCCCTCAGTGGTCTGGCAAGCTGTTCTGGGGTACCCGGCCTTCGCCCAGTGTCGGAGATCTCCCGACCCATATATATATATATATATAGAGAGAGAGAGAGAGAGAGAGAGAGAGAGATTGAGAGAGAGAGAGAGAGAGAGGTTACACTGCAGTGGTTAAACTGTTTATTTTAATCAGCAGTTAGTGGACGCCTCAATCAAAAACATCCTCATGCCACTTAGTTCTCTAAGGCAAGGACTAATATATAGATTCAGGCACTGCCTAAAAGTGGAGCTCCCGATAAATGTTTGTACTGATAAGAGGCCAATGTTATTGAAACCATCAAGTATTTTTTTCATTCCTAAAAAAATAAAAAATGCTTTGCTTCAAATGTAAACTTGTTCATCATGGCTTTATTGTCACTCAATGGATTGCATGTGGTTAGTGAACACGACGGAGAGATGGTTCATGGATGCTCCAATAAAAGTACCATCAAAAGGGTTGTTGTTTTTTTTTTTCTTTTTTGAATACCAGTTGTTTTATATGATTGACATCCAAAGCGAGCCAGAGCAACCCATCAATTATAACAGTTCAAACAAATCAGTAGTGAAAGGGTCAGTGTGTCTGTGTATAAACCATAATCCATAACCAAATGCCTTAAGCTTTGGTGCATGCTTAGTGTTATTAATATTATACCAGTATATAATAAAACATCTTGTTGGCAAAGGAATTAAATCAAAATAACTTCCAGTTGTCTTTCTGTTTTACCCTGATTGCTCATTCCATGCTCCAAGGTTTTTGTCCTAGCCACATAAAATGCAAAGTGTGCAACTAGGTGCAAACAGTGCAAAGACAATACAGTACCAAAACAGTACAAAAAGTAAGAAGACAGCGCCGAAAGAAAGAAAAAGATGAGACAGAATAAACAAAAAGTGAAATTATGTAGAGTAGCAGCGGTTGAGTTAGTGCAAATAGAATATAGGCATATATATATAAATATAAACATAGCAGCGTAATGAAAGAATAACTGGATACTGTCTTGTTACTGATTCAGCATTTCAGTAAAACAGCAGAAAAGACATTTATTCTGACTCGGCATTCTGTCAACCCTGTTCCCAGATTTCTCCTAATAAGCATGTGGTTTTCTTTGCAGCATCTCACCCTTCCTCCATACCTCAGTGACACCTACAACCTGAAAAACCACAGCTGATTAGATGGGGTTGCTCTTTCTCATCATAGTAACACTGACATCATGGTGTGATTGTGTGTGGCAGTTGTGTAGTCATGAATTATGAATTCGCTTTCAGAGGGATAATTGGAGGGAAAAAAGGGATATATATATATATATATGTAAAGGACCTTCTTCCATGCGTGTGGGGAGTCTCCCACATGTCTTTTGGAAGAATAACTGTGCTTTCTTACTTTTTTCTGTAATCAGTGGCCACTCGTCTATAAAGTCCAGGTCTGTAGATTGTGGCAAGATGCACTAATCTAATGATAATTTGCATTTCTGTATTCTGGCTCCCTAAAGATATAATGATGAAATGCATGTAACTGAAAATGAATTATTTTCATCTGGTTTGTTTCTATTGTTTGTTTCTTTATTTTTTCATAAGGAAGCAACATCCGTGAGGCATGCGAGATGCAGTGATGTGAGGTTAATTCAAGTCTCTTCCAGGTTAATTAAAGCAATAACATTAACAATGAGGTTAGATAAAGGCTGCCGCTTCTGATATTTAGAAATGAGCAAACGCATCTTCCAGGAAAGGTGAATATTAGCACTCAGGTTCAGTTCAGCTCAAATCAGGGAGCTCTTGAAATAGTGAGTAAATGTGAGCGTGGGAGAGAGATTGAGCAAGGTTATATATTATGAAAATGTTATTATTACTTCTGTATGGAGGAAGGGGAAAGGTCACTGTGTGTGATTATTTGCAAGTGGCCCTTTTTTTTAAAAAATGTCTGTTTAGTAAAACAACAAAAATGGATGTTACAGAAAACTAATTATTATTTCTACTTTAAAATAGATTTTTTTATAACATCACCTCTTATATCAGACCATTTTGCCAGCAAAATGAAGAATATATTAGTTTTTTAATCAGTTTATAATTACATTTACTGATGCAAAAACAAGTTAGAGCGTGTTAGCACATAGTATCTACTGTATACACAATCCCCTCTTGTATTTTATTTTGGTGAGAACCAAAAAATAAATAAAAAAATGCTGCTTGTTACCCAAAAATCATAAAGTGCAACATTCTTTTTTCTGACGACTTTCCCCAGAACAAACATGTAAAGCAACAGTTTTGCCTTTATCTTCTGACTGTTACAAAATGCTGACAATGGAGAATTCTTACAAAAGAAATAATTTACAGAAAGCTTACAGAAAACTTCACTACATACAGTGGATATGAGAACACCCTATACCTACACCCTAAACATCTCTCAAGAAGATTGCAGGGCCAACACACACAACCATTCACACTCACATTCACAGCTAGGGGCAATCAAGAATATACAATTCTTTAAAATCAAAAAATGAAATATCCAAAAATTAGGCTAATATGCATGTCCTTGGACTGTGGGAGAAACTCCACACAGTAAACCCCCTTGAAGCTTGAAGCATCAGCCCATGACGTCCTTGCTATAAGGTGGAAGTGATAACCACTATGCTACCGTGCCGCCCCATGGGTTTTGTGAAGCTAAGAATTAAAAACAGATACATTTTGAAAGCATATTTTTTTCCACATTCGGTATGAGCTAGCAACCAACAAAACGCAAGAAAAGAACAAATAGAAAAAAGAAAACAAAGGGCTTGCAGTAAACTTATTGAATACGACTTGCTTCGAAAAGTTCTTGCGCAGAAATCATCTGACCATCTGATTGTTGCCTTAAGAAGATATTGATCAGGTAGAAGATGTATGTTAGACTTTGGTTGGAGATAAAACCTGTAGGAAGGTAGCTCTCAACAGCATGGATGACCTTATCGTGATCACTCATCATCTCATCCAATATTTTGACTTCATCATTTCAGTTTGCAAACAGACAAAAATCCAGGTTGGGTGAATAAGGTGCATGAGGGCGATCCACCTGGATCCAGTCCTGAAGCAATGGGCAGTGGACAGTGATATAATAAGGCTTTATAGTGTGCCCCAAAATGGGAGTTTACACCCATTGTTTCTGTGTGAGACCAAAAACCTTTTGAAGTACCCCTGTAGTTTGTTAAAGCAGCTTATGTTTGTAATACAGCACTTACTCTCTGTGGGTAGAGGACTACCAATATAGTTCATCTTGATTTGGCAATTTTCTTCCACTTTTCTTTGTAAAAATGCTTCAGATCTGTAAAATTGCAAGCAGGTCACCTCTCCTGTGTAGAGTGTTCTTCTACTTATTCCAAAATGTTGATCTTTTTTCTCCTAAACCTTTGTTAACTTGTATTTCTGCTTCCGGTCGTTGTTGTACATATAGGTGGTTATCCTGCATTCCCTGCAGTCTAATGGATGCAACATCCATGGATCTATGTAAGATGATCATTCATAATAAGTTATGGGCCATACACATTACTGTAATGAAGCAACTAAGCACAAGATCATTGGGAGATGACTTTGAAACACTGTAGAACTTAGGGAAGACAGGTGTGTTGGCTGGCGTGATTTGGAGTTATCCCCGAACCTCTCTATCTTGCCCTTATTTACATCACTCATGGTGTTGGCTGGGTGATAAAGATAAATCTTGTTTCTGCAAACCATAACCCCGAAGTTAGCTGGGATAGTTAGCTGGGCTCCAGCTTTCACAAGACCTTGACAGATAAGTGGTGTACATAATGAATAAATGAAAGACATTTTTACATGCAGCCGGTAACCAGTACTATGCATGCAGTACCTTTAAGCTTGCTCTAGGTCTCTTGGGGTGACATACAGTATGAGAGCATAAGTTTCTTGTCCTTTTTAATTCTTGTGGTCATCATGTCACTGTGGTGCCTCATTATCTCAACTTGTTGATGATGACCTTCACAGTGTCCCATGGTACATGTAGTGCTTTGGAAATTCTTTTGTACCCATATCCTGGTCTATACCTTTCAACACTGAGATCTCTTACCTGCCTTTAAATGTTTTTGGGGGGCCCCATGGCTCCAACAGCTGAATGAAACCCAAATGATATTAAGAAACTCATATTGGCACATGAGTGGTGCATTAACAAGATGTGCTGCTATTATTCTGGAGATCGCAAGCTTGAATCCAGGTTGATGCTGCTGCTATCCCTAATTGGGATCTATGGGAGGTAATTGGGTGCTGGCATATGCTCACCTTCCAGTCTATTAAACAATCACAACATGAGCGTCTGTGAGCTCATGCATAAAAGGAGGTGGAGAGGTGCTAGGCCAGCCCTGAATGTGCATGCGCAGCAGTTTATAAAGATGGGGGAGGCAGCATCAAGTGTCTCAGAAAGGGCACATGCCTTGTTCTCATTCCTTCCTGGTTTGTGGTGGTTACATGATAGTGAGACAATATTGGATTGGTTGAATCAGAGGTGAAAAATCATAAAGTCACTGATAAAAATAATACATTAGTTGATGACAGCTGTATGCTAATCACATTTTAACACGAGTTTAAATGTCATTGGTTAAGTCTGAGTGTAGTCACATGCCCCATTATAAGTGGGTGCACAAACTTTTGCAACCAGGTTATTGCAAGTTGCTTTCTTTTTCTCTCCTCATTCCAAAAATAAATAAATAAATAAATAAATAGACTAAAAATCAATGAAATTAAAAATATGGAAACAGTCTGAAATGTTTTCTGTTGGTTTCATTTTTTTTTCCTTCCCAAAAATCTATAATTTTAGCAGGGGTGTGTAAGACCAGACATGTGTTTTCACACTCTTCATATTCTTTCATCCATTTATTATCCAGAGACTTAAATTGCATTAAACTGTGGAGCATCTTTCTTGCATGTTGCTGTGAATTAGCTGTTACTATAGGAACAAGTACATATTAGACCAACCATATTCATAAACAAATGTATTTGCCTTTTAATCAGCCCTGCTGTGAAAATCAACACCATCTGACCAATCAGGTTTAAACATATATTAGTACTATGGAGAACACCTATAATTACTACCATGGTACCTTTTCTGTTGAATATAAGTATAATTAAATAATCAGCAGGAACGTTGTATGTGTCCACACAAAAGAACACGTCAGTGTGCATTCGAAAGTTAGCGCTCCCTTTTCCTAACAGCCCACAAGACGTTCACTCACAGGCTTTCTGTAATGAAAAGAAGGTGTCCTTTTAATTGGTCAAACAAACTGTTTAATCAAACTTTCTGACAGATACTTCCTCTTTCAAAAATCGATTTAATTAAAGAAAGATTGATCGTTTTAATCAGGCAACATTTCGGAGGGCCCGGTCCCTTTTTGTGCGTCTGTCTGCGAATAGATCCGTGTCGGAAATGATTAGCTTTGTAATTACTCAGGCTTGGCCGGGAATCTTGCAGACCTAGAGTGTCTAGGCCAATGCTAAGTGTCAATCTGCAGCCTTGTAGTGACACGCAGGAAGACAGAAATAAAGCGGAGGGACTGAGAGCTAGAGAGGGCTATTACCTCTTCCTGTGTGTCTCACGCTTGGAGGACTTGCTAAGTTCTGTAATTATGTGCTACTTATGAACTCCAATACCAGAAATGAATATTGCTCTCAAAGTTTGGAGGACGGAGTGGCAAAAATAGCGCATAAGGGTTAGCCGTGGATGTTTGGGATGAAGGTAGAAAGCTGAAGGATAGCGTGGAGCATGGAACTAGAACAGGATCAAACGTGTTCAGTTCAAGAGCCAGATTAAACCAGTTTCAAGGAATGTTTGGAATAATTAAAATTCTAGCTTTCCTTGAAAAAAATACTAAATTGTGCCTTGGTACACTGTATGTATGTGATGCAGATAACTGCATTTCAACTTGATCAGATCACAGAACCAGAGAGCGAGAGAGAGAGCGCGAGAGAGAGAGAGAGAGAGAGAGAGAGCGCGAGAGAGAGAGAGAGAGAGAGAGGAAGAGAGCAAAACACCATTGCAATGATTTAATTGGATGTGTCTGATAGGATTCAGACACACTTGAAAGCTTTGCGGACTTAAATACTCAGTCTAACGATTTTCAGCCTAATTTAAAGTGCGTGTGGTTTTCTGGGCTCCTTAAATCAAAGACGATTACATTCAGTACAGGTTAAAGAAATCTGACATGTAGAATAATTCGAAAGTTAGCAAATGAACCGTCACTGTCCAGTGGGTCTGTATACACAGTATTAATATGGTGGTTACTGTGGTACACACACACAGCTCCTGTCTTGCTTGCTTGTTTTTTTTTTCTCCATCTAGCTTGTATTTAATCAGCCATGGTCCTTCTTGTGCATAGAAATGTAATACAGAAGAAAATATGTGTCTCATTGGGTCACATGAGCAAACTTGGAACATGAAGTCACTCAATGTTCCTTTAATATATGCACACAAGCAGGCAGGCAGTACCAACAAGAGAAGACATAAACAGGGTGAAATGAACAACAAACTGGGTCTAGCAGACAGCAGAAATTGTGGTGGCCGTAAACAAGGTTGAGGATAAGCAATGCCTTTGAAATATTTTCCTAAACCCCCATCACATTAAAGACCATGAAGACCACACTGCGTCCAAGAAATTTTGCCCTGACGAACACACTGGGGTCGTGGTCCTGACTGTATCCATGCCAGGTTCTCACTGTGTCTAATATCTTCCCGATAATTTCTCACAGCATGCATGAAATGAGAGCACACGCACCACATCCAGTTCAGATCAGATTGCACCACACGCTTACCATGTTCTCAGTGTCTCTCTGGTCCTTATATATACTGCACGCTTTGCAAGTTTTTGTGTGTCCATGTCTACATTCAACAAATCCATGCTAGTACTACATCAATTAAGTCCTTACTAGATTTCAGTTATGTCATTACTACATCAATGCCATCGTTACTACATCCTTATATAATTGTTTCCCCCCATAATTTCATCATTGTCAATTTCCACCTATAAACTATTGCCTCTCTATCACATGACCACCACCAACCAGAAATGGCAGAAAGCAACTACGTGTCTTTCTGTGAAACATGTTGCTTCCACCCACATCTTTCCAAACTGCTGTGCGTACACATTCAGGAATGGTCCAACACGCTCTGAGGTAAAGTGCAACTTGCCTTTTTGTATGCATTTGCTCACAAATGGCCATGATTGGCTCGTGTTCCCTGTGAGTGACAGGGAGGTGAGCGTGTGGCATCCCTCCTTCTCGTGAGAGCTCAGCCAATTAGCTCCTATGGACTCCCAGCCACAGATGGCTGCATGCATCAACCCGGATTCAAACTTGTGATCCACTCCTTGTTGGATGTAAAGGGAATGTGGCTGAGTGTGATGGAGGTTTAAAATGTGTACACTTCACCCTCGATTTCCCATACCCCGATTTCCCGGACTTTGGATTTCTCGTACAAAATCCGACACCATAAATGCTTGGACAAGTCCGGGAATCAATGATGGAAGTCTGGGTTGGTCATGATTTTAAAACATTCCCCCTGTCCGGCCCGTTCTCCGCTCTTCGGTCAGTGTCCGCAACTCCCACTAAGTTGTAAAAGTCCGGGACTGCTGCTGAATAATGCTGATTGCCGGGCCAATCATGGTAAATGTCAGGGAAAGGGTAGGGACACTGGACATTTGCGATTGACTTTTGAGATTACCGGATAGCCCACCCCCCAATAATCCAGGAAATCAAGGGTGAAATGTATTTAAAATTATTTGAAAGATTCAGAAAATGTCTCTTCTGTTTCTTCTCCTTAAAAAAGATTTAACAGTTGATTATGGTTTTGAATTTATTTCATTTTATAAATGTTTCCATTGTACAAAAGAAGATTCAGTATTGATTTGTTTCTAACCTGGAATCATTGATTCGATGTGAATTGAGTGGATTGTGAACGGGCACGTACTTGTTTTTCATTTCATATGAGAATCAGGTTAACTAGACATCTTAACGGCTCAGGGAAATCATGTTAACAAGACAACAGGCCACAAAAAAAATTAAAAATAAAATAAAATAAAAACATTTAAAAACACGGTCCTTTTTTATTGGCTTTGGCATCGCTTGCCTGCTTCCAGTCTGAAACCCATTTTCAGGCAGCTTAATGAGCAGTGTGCTTTATGTGTGTGTACTTTAGTCTTTTTTTCGATGTTCCTGTGGAAAAGAGAAAACCGCAGCTTTATATTGACATGGCAGCGTGTTACCTCTGTCTATCTTCCATGTTTTGCATGGTGTGAATCTGACTCATGCGTTTTTGGCTGAATGAATTGAGCGTGCTGCTCTGCTCGCACCGAGTTTCCTATTCAGGTCTTCAATATCACCTCTCCAACCGAGAGAACATTTTCTGTCCCTGTCTCTAGTCCAAGCAGGAGCGCTGAAGACTGCAGGCACATTATTTTTCCCTCAAAACGTGCCTGTATGTGTCTCGATCCTCAATGATTCACTAAGAATATTACAGAGTTAGATTTCCTTCGCACATTTGGCCTTTTGGTGCGCTTTCTGCTTTTTGTTCTTTGTTTTCTTTTATTCTTTTGCATAGTGCTTGTTATTTTGAGTATAACAAATGATTTTTATGTCTTGCGTATTTTATAATCATTGAATTTTTTAAGATTTATAACACATCTTGCATTAATATAATAGCTATCTATCTATTTATCTTTTTATTTATGTTTAAGCATAAGTCGTTGGTCTGTAATTTTCACATCGATTTAATACACCTGCCTTTGGTTTCACATACTGTATATAATGAGGGCACATGTTGTGCAGGGTGGGACTTAAAAGAAGAAAAATATCCGCAGTGGAGATTATTACAGTATGATCTAAGAGAGAAGTCACCTACACTGTTTGATTTCCCTGCTCTGAGACACCTGTATCAGCTCCCTGGTTAATTACCAGGTTAAATAGGAGTCTTAAAGCAAAGAAATTACCAAGCAGTGCTGCATTGTACTTCTCCAGGTCTGTAATTAATGATTTCTAATCTACAATCTCAGTGCTGCACATGCTTCTCTCTCTCTCTCTCTCTCTCTCTCATTCAGGTGCGAGGAAGCCGAGTGCAAGAGAGGATGTGGTTTCTAAAGTACGGCCTGGTCTTTTTCTCCTCTATCCAGAACTCTCTGCTCTGCCTTTCCCTAATTGCCACTGCAGCGAGCACCGATGCTCCAAAGAGGAGTCCATTCTCATGGAAAGCAGGTGCGACTTCATTTCTACCTGTCTGCCTCAATTTTTCGACGTTTCAGAAACTGGGAGTGAAGTGATACTAGTCAAACTGGGATGAATGCCTAATTTAGTTCTTGATTCTTATGATGGCTGAAATAGAGTCTTGAAGTGTTGATGAAGTGCCGAAAGGTGTCATAAGATAAAAGAACTTTAAACATGGCTGCGGCACAGCTCTGTCCTAGTCTGGAAAAACCTAGTAAGACAAATTTAGGTACATTTTCAGACTTTTACATTTCCTCCCACAGTGCAAAAACATGCACGGTAGGTTGATTGGTGGTTCCAAATTGCCCCTATGTGAGACTGTGAGTGTGAATAATTGTATGTGTCTGTTGGCTCCGCAATGGTCTGGCGAGCTGTCCAAGGTGTAACAGCTCCCGGCGAGCTGTTCAGGGTGTACCCCGCCCTCGCTCAGAGTCAGCTGAGGAGGGCGCCAGCCTCTGCGTGACCCTAAATAGGATTAAGCATCTTAGAAAATGAATGAATGAATAAATGAATAAATTAGGGGAGAAAAATGGGGAAAAACCCTACATTGGTAAAGTATCCATAATATTCTTACACTCATAGGATCTCTGTGCTCATGATGCTTCTTAACACCCTTAAAGTGCATCCTACTTGCATGTTATTCTTGTGTCTTTTCCCTCCTATCATGGAAACATGGAGAGACCTGGGGTAACCATGTGAGGAGTGTGGATTACGCGAAAAAGTGTTATAGGAGAAATGAGACGTAGATTCCTCTGACACGTCACATGGAGTTTATCATCCCTGCGGACGACGGCGGCACATATAATATACTAGGGCAGTGGCGGCTTAGTGGTTAATGCAATGGGTTACTGATCCAAAGGTCAGCATTCAATGTCCAGTATCACCACTGTGGGGCAGTTGAGCAAGGCCCTTAACCCTTAATTGCTCAAATGATAATTGTAAGTTGCTCTGGATAGGAGCTTCTGCCAAATGCTGTAAATGTAAAACATAAGGGGTGGGTTATTTATACGCTGACGTGGAACTCTTCTAGGAGGGATGATCTTGTGTATTCTTGCTCCTTGATCTTTGCTCTTCACTCCTCAATCCTCATTCCCTGATACAAAAATAATAGGATTGGGATGGCCGACAGAGATGCTGGGCAAGAAGAACTTACAGTTTAAGCGATGATTGAGGATAGAGGAAACGGCAATTAGCTATTATTTTTGTTTACAACTGCATATGATATTGCATAGCAGAAATGTGGTAGTAAGCATGTCCGCTTCACAGCAAGAAGGTCCTGGCTTCAATCCCGCACTCGGCGAGGGTGTTTCTGTGTGGAGTTTGCATGTTGTTCCCGTGCTTGCCTGGGTTACCCAGGGTACTCTGGTTTCCTTCCACAGTCCAAAGACATATACATTAGGCTAACTGGCTGTTCCAAATTGCTGCTAGGTGTGAGTGAGAGTGTGAATGATTGTGTGTGTGTTGCCCTGTGATGGACTGGTGAGCTGTTTCAGGTGTACCCTGCCTTCACCCAGAGTTGGCTGAGGTAGGCTCCAGCCTCCCTGAGACCCAAATAGGACTAAGCAGTTCAGCAAATCATTGAATGCATTTGATATTTTTAAAATATGGTTATCTCTTAAAAAAAAAAAAAAAAAGGAAAAGAGTCTTTAACCCTGACACGGTAAATAATAAGGCAAATGATTGAATGAATGTAGAAGTAAATGATTGAATGAATGAATCAAGAAATAAAGAAATGGATGAACATACAAATGAATTATTGAATGTACACATGAATGAATGAATGAATGAATGAATGAATGATTTAATCAATGTAGGCAATAATGAATGAATGTCGAAGTGAATTAAAGATTGGATGAATGTAGGAATGAAGAAATAAAGGAATATATGAATGAATGAATGTAGAAATGAATTAATGAATGAATTAATGAATGCTGTATTTATGCTAATGCTAATAAGCTTCTTCTAGACACTTATTTTCCTATGAATGTTGAATGCTTATAACTTGCACGACTTTCATGTACATTATGAACAGTTCACATTCAGGTTCATCCCCAGTGGTAATGATCTGGGTGATTATTATAATTGCATGAATTATGCTCCATGCAGAATAGAGGGAATAAATGATGGATAAATGTGGCTTCTGTATGTAAACCTGGAAAGACAAGGTAAGATCTCAGAGAGTCCCCTAGAAAACTTGGCAGATGCATGCATGTTAAGCGTGTATGGAGACATGAGTATGTGTTCTCTGTAAGGTACATAAGAAAATGTACATAGCAAATAAGTAGAGAGAGATATTGGTCCTTATCATCACAGCTTCTGGATCAGGGTTGTAGCATTACAGTTAAAGCGTCAGTCCATCTGTGTGCGTAATATGAGAACAGTATCCAGACCCTACAGCCCAGCTGGCGTGCCACTGAACATGCTACATGGATTCTTAGCACCATGGAAACTTTCAAAAAGGACAACTGGGAAAATACAAACCATTTTTGGCCAATTAGGATCATTTTCGATGTAGTTTTACTGTCTCACAGGGGCATCTTGTATGGTTTAGTGTCTCCAAAAATCGTGCTGTTTCTATTTTCCATTTTTAATAATTCCCACACCCATATTAATATTTTTGGAATGTTGCTATCAGTATCCTTTTACCCAAAAAATTATTTGTCTGTGAAAACAGTTGTAGATGATGTATTGTGTACACTTTATGTAAGAATTATGAATTCTCATGTGGGCGGAACAGTGGTGAAGCGGTCAGCTTGTCCACCTCACTGCAAGAAGGCCTGGGTTTGAGTCCCGTCCTGAGGCGTTTCTGTGTGTAGCCTGCATGTTCTTCCTGTGCTTGTGTGGGTTTCCTCCAGATACTCTGGCTTTCCTCCCATAGTTCAAAATCATGGCTATAAATGACTGTTCCAAAATGCTGCTATGTGTGCGTGTGAATGGTTGTATGAGTTTTGCCCCCGTGATGGTTTGGTGAGCTGTCCACGGTGTACCCCTCCTTCACCCAAAGTCGGCTGAGATGGGGGCCAGCTTCCTCCCCCCCAGCCTCCCCTAATTAGGATTAAGCAGCTTACAAAATGAATGAAGGAATGAGTATTCATGTGAGCAGCATGGTGGTGTAATGGTTAGCGCGTCCACATCACAGCAAGAAGGTTCTGGATTCGAGTCCTGGTCCGAGGTGTTTCTTGCTCTGGTTTTTCTCCCACAGTCCAAAAAGCATGCAGTATTAGGCTGACTGTGCCGTTCTAAATGGCCTAGGTGTGAGTGTGAGTGTGAATGGGTGTGTGTGTTGGCCTTGCAATGGTCTTGCGAGATGTTCAGGGTGTATGCCGCCTTTACACAGTGTCGGCTAAGATAGGCACCAGCCGTTCAGCAAATGAGTGAGTGTGTGAATGAGGTTGCATGTGGTGTGTGCAATTTTGGTAAAATTCACACCATACTTATTTTCTAACCATACACATCTATGCTAAAATATATGCTTGCAGGGGACAGAATATTTTTAAAGATACTGTTCATCATGTTAAGACCAATCTGATAAATAAATGAATAAATAAATAAACAGAAAAAAACAGTGCATTTACAGTAATGAATGAGACACACTGATTTGACACTGACTTGCAGTATATTGACTCAAACAATACATAGGACAAAATAGGGCACCCCTGAGGCACAGTGGGTAGCTGTACAGCTCCAGTGTCCTAATTCCAATCCTTAGCTGTCTCTGTGGAGTTTTTGAGTATGTTCTTTGCATATCCAGGGATAAGAAAGGAAACAGATGACCCTGCAGTCTGGAAAAAAAAATTGCAGGGCATACTGAAAGCAAAAGGGAGACGGTTACACAAATAACAGTAAACAATGACCTGCACTAGGGAGCTCACTGTGCACCTGGATACTGGACTTTCTCAGCAACAGACCTCAGAACATCAGGATAGGAGACCACATCTCCTCCACTCTCATCCTGAACACCAGAACACCACAGAGCTGTGTTCTCAGCCCCCTTCTCTTCTCCTTCTTCAAACACGACTGTTTCCCCATTCACACCAGCAACACCATCGTCAAATTCGCCGACAATACCACCATCATAGGTCTGATAACAGATAACCACAAGTCAGCCTACAGGAGGGAGGTCCGGCTTCTGCAGCGATGGTGTGACAATACAAAACAAACTGCGCACTCTGCCCTCTATATTGATGGAGAGGAGGTAGAGAGGGTGGAGTGCTTCAAGCTGACTTCACCTGGACAACAAACATGTCTCACCAGGTGGGGTAGCCACAACAAAGAATGTACTTTCTCAGAAAGATCCAACCACTTCAGACAAACTTCTACCGCTCTGCCATCAATAGCCTCCTGACCTACTGCTGTACAGTGTGGTTCATCAGCTGTACTGCTGTGGACAGGAAAGGCCTGTAGCGGGTGGTGAGGATGGCAGAGCAGGTGATTTGAACCACACTACCCCCCTCAGTGACATTTACCCTGGCAGACATCAGAGAGTCAGTGAAATTATCAGAGACCCCTCACACTCTGGACACCCCCTTTTCCCTCAGGAAAAAGATACAGGACACTGAAAACAAAAACTAACAGACTCAAGAACAGCTTTTACCCACAAGCTGTTACATGTGCCAGCCCGCCACCACCATCACCACACACAGACTGTTGTCGACTGAATAACCATCATTCAGACCATCCTCCTGGACAGTGCAATATTACTCTTTTAAGTGCAATTTTTCATGTTTAGAGTAGGTCTCGAACATAATATAACATAAAGCATCATATATATATATGTTTGTGTGTGTATATATATATATATATATATATATATATATATATATATATATATATATATATATATACATATACATACATACACACA
>JAOUQZ010000004.1:22339323-22351661 GCA_028564935.1 Neosilurus hyrtlii
ACACACACACACACACACACACACACACACACACACACACACACATATATATTAGGAGGAATTTTTTTTTTTTTAAGACTAGATGGTCTTTACATACCATGTTGTGTTTTAGTTTCATTGTGAGTCCAAGTTCATTACAAGTAAGTTTCACAGACTTTCCTGGGTTTAGCCAGCAACTAGATATAATACCACAGTGATTTGTGACCTGAATGGCTGCTTTATTATGACAAATACATGGACATGCAAATCATTCAATGTTATTAAATAGTTATTCGCTATGGATAAAAGGCGCGATGGATGACTTTGAATTGTCCCAGTGAAGGAATGTCGTGTTTAATTCAATTAAACAACATCCACTGAGTCTGAGGCAACCGCCTTGCCATTTTTCCTATTTTGATTTCTAACAACCTGTAATCTAAAGTGATTTTTCTTAGATTTTATGTAATGTATCTACTCAAAATATTCTAGAGCGGTAAGGGGAAATGAAAAAAAAAATTTTGGTGGGAACATATGCATTCACCACGTATTCATATGGTATTACCACTTACCTTCAGAATTCACTTAATTGGTTATATAAGGTCCACCTGTGTGCAATCTAAGTGCCTTATGACTTCAGTTTATTTACACCTCTTCTAAAAGGCCCCAGAGTCTGTAACACCACTAATCAAGAGGAACCACAAAGCAAGTGGCACCATGAAGACCACGGAACTCTCCAAAGAGGTCAGAGATAAAGTTGTAAAAAGTATTAATCAGGGAAAATATCCAAAATATAAAAATAATATAATTTGTTTAAAAAAGATTTAAAATTTAACACCAGATCTGATGCAAATCCAATGCCTTTCAACACCCCAAAAACATTATTCCCACTGTGAAGCATGGTGGTGGCAGTATCATGCTGTGGGGATCTTTTTCACTGGCTGGGACTGGGGAACTTTTTTTAGAATTTAGAAAAGAAAACCAAAATCCCAGTGGCTAGACATGCCAAGCTCATAGAGACATACCCTAAGAGACTTGCAGCTGTAACTTCTGTAAAAGGTAGCTATAAAAAGTATTATTTTTATTTCATATGCATTGTGTAACAGTGTGTTGTTAAACTAATTCAAAATGTTAGTATATACCATGCAGTAACATAAGAAAATTATTCTAAAACAAGAATTTAGTGTTTTAGTGTTCCATTTTAAAGCATGATAATGATGATACCGCCTGCTCCAGGTGACTGTGACTATCCGTATATGTGAACCGTTTTGGCAAAATGAGTCACATGTTGTTGAAGAGTTGACATTACCAAAAGTTTAAAGTATGAGCTTTCAGATGAGGTATAACATGAATCTCTAGTCCATCTAGAAGTCAAGCAACCGGACTCTAAACGTGATCGTGTCTGGAATCTGCGAATCTAGAAATTTGCCTTTAATTAAGCAGGGTAGCCAAACGCCTCATCATCTAATTAGTGACGTCATGAATGGACGAACAAGATCCCCACTGTCCCGACCGACTATCTAGCGAAACCACAGCCAAGGGAACGGGCTTGGCTGAATCAGTGGAGAAAGAAGACCCTGATGAGCTTGACTCAAGTCTGGCACTGTGAAGAGACACGAGGGGTGTAAAATAAGTGGGTAGTTACGTTTAAGTAAAAGTAGTTATGTTTAAGACTCATTTACGGGTATTTATAATTTGAATTTTGGTCTACACGTTTTCTTCTGAAGAGCTAATATGTTAAAGTTTCATAAACTGAAGAAAATTCTATTAGGCAAAATGTAAGTTTTTCCACTCATTAAATTTCACTCACTGAGTTTCTCCGCCATAGCTTGGAACAACAATATGTGACTTCCAACTCTTTTTGCCAAAATGGGTCTCATATCATTTTGTTACAAGCATTATCCAAAGGGGATAATGTTTCTTAATCCCCGGATAGCGGACATATCAGACTGCTCTATTCATGTGTATTAAATACTAATTTCGTTATTTGAATATAATATTTCTATTTTATACATACTTCCCAGACACTTTATTAGGAACACCTGTTGAACTGCTCTGTAAAGCAATTATTGAATCAGCCAATCATATGATAGCAAATTTATGTGGATACATGTCAAGAGTTTCTGGTGATATGAACATCAACCGGGGGACATAGAGTTTATGATCTCAGTGACTTGTTGTTAGTGCTCAAGGGGCTAATCTCCTACTACATTGAGGCCTGGGGCTTTTGGCCGAAAGATGCCAGAAGAGAATGGGGAGTAAGGCAATGTCAATGCGGAAGGCGGGGTTTGACTCTATTAGTTCATTAGTCTCTCTGATATATTGAGATTTAGCACAATAGTAGCTTTATTATTTTTTAATTATTAATTTATCTTTCTTTTTCTTTTCTTTTTTTTTGTAATTTGAGCTTAATTGTGTATTCATAAGAAAGTGATTACTAAAGAAGCCAGTTGAGCTAATCTAGCCACCTACGCTTGCTGAGCAGAACTTTCCGTTAAGTGTAAATAAACACATGTAGTGGTATATAATTGTATAAGATGTGTTTTATTTACACCTGCTAGATCGGCTAAATTATGAATAGATGACATTCATTTACATCCATTTGTGGTGTCGGTGAATTGCTCTCTCTGTAAGTTCCATTTCAGTCTCCATTGGATATTTTCTTGTTAGTTCATCTGTAGGTCAGGCATCGGTGGGGTGAACGACATTTAGAGTAAAGCAGCGTGTTATGGGTGGGAAATCTACTGGGCTGTGTGCACGATAATAGAAATGCAAACAGGTTTTTGGCTCAAGGCTTAAAGGATTTTTACCCAAAAGTTGTCTAAATGTCCAAAATACTTGTCTATATTTGTTAAATAGCCTTTCAGCTTGCAAGTCAACAGGAGTACAATTCCAGAACCCAATATGGAGCAGATGAGAATGGATTGCAACACGGACTTTTTGAAATCTTGTTGAGCTAACATGCTAATGCTCCAAGTACCCTAAAAACCTATAAACATGATAATGAGCTCAGTGCACTTTCATTAGCCTCCCTAGAACTGAATCCAATAGATCACCTTTGCGATGTGGTACAATGGGAATTTCCTAGCATGAATACACCATGGATGTATCTGTAGTAATTATATTCTGTCAAAGCGGATGAGAATCTTACAATTACAATATCTCCAGTACCTTGTACAATCCATGAGGTATTAAGGCAATTCTGCAAACAAAAGAACCCCAACCCAGAAGTAATATTCAGTTCTTAACAAAATAATGAGATATTGAACTGTCTTTAGAAAACCTCTCTGAATGCATTTTGCCTGATCAGTGTGATGTGTTGTATGCACTTTTCAACAGCACAACTTAGAATATCATACAAAAAATGAAAGAAAAAGAGCTCACCTCATCCTTTGGCACATACAATTTATAAAAGAAACACCCGGTTTAGAGGAAGTACAGTTTTATTGTGCAGGGAAAAGTTTTCAGCAGCTCACATAAAGTGAGAAATGCCATGCAGTGCTCGAAATTGCCGAGCACCAGAAAAAAGGTTCTCGGCTGGAGAGGTGATATTTAGAAACTGAATGGGAACCATAGTGAGTAAAGTGCAGCACAGCATGACAAACCGAATCCATTCTTCAAGTCACATTAATGTCATGTCAAATGTCCTGAAGGTTTAAGTATTTTTTCCCTAATAAAAAATCACCTGGAAATATGTCTGAAATTTGAAAGGCTGAGCGATCCTTTAGCATAAAATATGATAAAATAAAATATTTTCCCCCCTTATGTTTCCATTCCAATCATTTATTTTAAGCATTAAAAGCATTGAACTAGCTTTTTAAATACTATGACTTGTTTAATTAGTGCCTCATTTGTTTAACTCTTGTACCTTCTTGCCCCAGTCAGCTGACAGGTTTAAACCCAGAACCTCTTTGCCGTGAGGCAACAGTGCTGAGCACTCTACTGTCTGTATCCCCCAACATGTGTTTCAAATTGTGCAACCAACGAGTAAGGACACATAATTACATACTCTTGCTTTTGGAACACCGTAATAAGAAATAAAACACGATTTAGACCTCTTCGGTGCTCTCCCTGCTGTTAGCAAACAGGGATTGATTTGGACGTCTGTGCTATTTCTCAATACATCACTTTTGCACAAATTAAGTGAATGTTGAATCAATTGTTGGCTTAACATTCAGACTCAGACTGATGCCAATACATTACTTGTTTACATTAGATAAACCAATGCTATTGGATGAACTACTTTGCTAGCTACATTGTGGTGGCTTGTTGCTTAGGGCTGATTTTTAAAAAATTAAATAAATAAATAAAATGGTGAAAGGTCAGCAGTTTAAGCCCCAGTACCACCAAGCTGCCACTATTGGGATCTTGAGCAAGGTGCTTAAATTTCAACCACTCAGTTGTATTAAGCCCCTTATACACACATCACACAACCGGTCCATAAAAAAATAATTGGACAAATTCCGAGGACACTTGTAGGCTTGTTTTAAGAGACTCACCTGCTGTGCGATGGAAAATGCCGCCCTTGTGGAAGAGTTTTAAAGACGTTAAAAAATTTGTTTCGTCTCGTAGGTAATTCTGAAAGTCTGGTCCTTTTCCTGTGTCTATTATGCAATGCCCTACGATGTCCTACAGCTATGTTACAACATACATACAATTTCATACACTTTCTGGGTCAGCTGTTGCGCTCAGAATCATACGATATTCTTACAATAGTCCTGTGATTGCTCTACATTGGACCCAAGAGATCTCCTTATGTGTCCACGTGTATACTACATACATCATTTAACATTCATATGGTAGTCGTACATTAGCCAAGTATCACAGAAATACCCATAACAGGGATTTTCTTTTGTTTGTTTGTTTTGGAACGTTTTTATCACTTACGTATGAACAGCGTTTCTTTTGACTTGCACTTCGGACCTATTTTCCCCAGATACAGTCAGATACAGTCCAGATACAGACAGATACAGTCCCTTTGGGCACAGTGCCGCTGAATTCGTACAAAATAAAATTCATTAAAAGGGTTTTACTCACTCAATCTCTCACTTATTTGCCGAACCGCTAACTCCTATTAGGGTCACGGGGAGATTGGAGTCTATCTCAGCCGACACTGGGTGAAGGCAGGGTACAGCTCACCAAAACATCACAGGGTAACACACACACAAACATTCACACTCACATCCACACCTAGGGGCAATTTAGAAGAGCCATTTCTCGAACGTGCATCTTTGGACTGTTGAAGGAAACTGGAGTACCCAGAGGAAACACATGTAAGCACAGTGAGAACATGCAAACTCCACACAGAAACGCCCAAGTAAGGGGCACCATACCATCCTTCAAGGGCATTCAATGGGATAAAAAGGTATGCTGCTCTGCATGAAGACATCATAACTGTAAGCATACTGTAGCCACCCAAGTCAGGTCATTGTGATTGTTCAGAGCCTCCAAGCATGCCAAGACAACAAATTACATAACTGCTTCGCTATTATAAAAGCATGAAGCACAAGTGAATGATCTAAACATAGCACCAGTCAGACCTTGTTTCTTTTCCTTTTCCTTCTGTCAACTCCATTTGAAAACCAATAACCCAGCCAATTCAGTCGATCAGTATCAGGCGTGCCTCTGCTGTCCTCATGCTAACCCCATCAAAGCACACAGTGTTAACCCTCGCCGTGACACTCGCAGTGGTGAGTGAAGGCTCCTTTTTCTTTTCCTCCTCTCTCCATCTGTCTGCTTTCCATTGCTATGACAACTGCCTGATTGACAGAGCAGGGATGAAATATCTTGCTTATCTGAGACACACTATTTATCCACTCTACTAAACCCAAGGTCACCAATCTTGAATTCCATGTCTACAAGCTGGACATAATCACTATAAAGACAGTCCCGTCTGTACTCTGATTCATGTTCTGCATTGCATAATCCTTCTAGTGTAATCATCGTGCTAAAATCGTGTTTTGTTACCACAATCACCCTTTAGCTCTCACTAATTTGACTCTACTGGCTGCTTGTTAAATGCATAATAATGTATGCTTTTAAAGTAATTGTGCCAAAAGCAGGCAAACTTAAATATTGTTCATGCTGAGAAATGTGGAGGGACAAGAACCAGTTATTTGATTATAAACATTGTCTTCTCTCTGATGAATAAGGCGTTGATTAATATTATACTACAGGGATTGGGATTTTTATTGCATTTCATTATGTTTTACTCGTGTTTTCCCACAGAACTGGCAAAGTCTATAAATTTTCCTGATGCATTAGAGCTTTTTATTCATTCATTTGGGTAGTTGGCTGGGTACTCTGGACAACTCGCCAGGCCATCGCAGGGCCAACACACATACAACCATTCACACTCACACTCACACCTAGGGATGATTTGGAACAGCAAATTAGCCTACTGTGCATGTTTTTGGTCTGTGGGAGGAAACCGGAGTGCCCGGAGGAAACCCACGCAAGCATGGGGAGAACATGCAAACTCCACACAGAAATTTCGAACCTCGGCCTTCTCTCTGTGAGGCGGACGTGCTAACCCCTGCACCACCATGCAGTTACTAGATGTTAGGTGCCAGATGTCTACTATGAGAATGAATTCATTATCTGCTGTATACCGCTCTCACCAAAGCGGTTGACTGTAATTTAGTTCTGAATTATTGACATACTCTTACTTCAACATTAGTAACCAATAACAACACTTTATAGCATTAAAGACCGAACATTATTATACAGTAATAATTAACATTATTGAAAGGCACTACTACAATTGGCTCTATTCATTGATCAGCCATAACATTAAAAACATTCTAACCACTGACAGGAGAAGTCAAAACCATTGATTATTTCGCTACAGTGGCACCAGCCAAGTAGTGGGATGTATTAGCTAGAAAGTGAACAGACTACTCGAAAGTTGGTGTCCTGCAACAAGCACAAGGACCTGAGTGACTTTGACAATGGCACCATAGTGTTAGCTAATCGACCGAGTCTATTCATATCCAAATCAACCTGTCTTGTGGGAAGTTTCTGGTATGCAATGGTACGTACCTACCAAATGTGTTCCAAGGGAGGAGAACCAGTCTATTAGAGTGTCATAGGTGCTCAAGCCTCACTCATATAGCGAGGGCTAGTACATCTGGACTGATCTCCCAGAAGACCTCAGTTAATGCAATAGTTTATGCTGGCAATGACAGAAAGGAATCCGAACACACGAGTCATTACAGATCGCTATGTACTATTCAGCCCAGTCAGTTGATATTAATGTTATGGATGATCAGTGTGAATTCTTTCCATTTATGTTTGGCAAAAACAATAGTAGAATGAAGTAATAAAGAAATCCACAGCAGAAAATGAACATATCCCAATTAACACTAGATATAGCCCAAGTCCTCGGGTATGCCTGAAATGTAATAAACAAATTTTTTCACAGTGCAAAAAAACCATTGGGTCATACTTATAAGGGAAATAATATAATACTGATTTTACCTTCAGGCCAAAAAAGAGAGTAAAATAACTCTTTCATGATGTACAGTGGTGTGACAGATAAGGCATTTACTGAGGAGCATGTATTTGAAAAAACTGTCACGACAGTATCAAAACAGGTGAAGGAATTGGAATAAGTCTTTATAAATATTTATATGGGTTTCTACAGGATTCAGTAGTTAAATACAGAAGGTTTAATCAATAAGTCTTTACTCCGTTTTTTCTGATATTTGAAGCAGCGTACTTATATTCTTTATTGTCCAATATATTGCATAAGTGTGATGCTAAACTATATCATAGTATTCATGGAAAAAAGGTGGAAAAAAAGGACATATGACGTTTCATAAAAGTCACAGTGTTGAATAGCCATGTTAGATCATACTAGAGTGTCAAATAATGAGGTTAGCGCAGTAGTGCACCACGGTGTATTGGGCTTTCTGGTTAGCTGAACTTCTCCAACTGCCTCTGCACTACGGTATCTTCGCCCATCCTAGTTTTCCTCCCAGCACACTGAGTATGAAACTTTCAGGCAACCAGTCAGAGTAGAGTAGTCACAGAGAGCGGAATGACCATAAATAGGAGGAGGAAGCCAAACAGGCTGTCCCACATGCATTAAAAACCAGCATCTCAGAGGGAGGTGGAGAAGCAGCTTTCTGAAGAACTGTGAAGGGTTTTTGGATTAGAAATTTGGTGGTCCACTGGTATAATATCGGACCTTCACAGTTTTTGATGGGTGGGTGATCACCCAAGGATGTTTCCAATAAATGTTGATAAGAACCCATGTACTAATGATGACAAGGAAAAATCTGATTTTTGTCAAAACACATTCCATTTTTTGGAAGTGTGGCACTATAGCAAGCCCAGCAGGGGGTGTTGTGAATATAATTATATGACTTTGCAAAGGTTTGCGCTCTTCATGTGCTCTTATTTGTGATTGATTTGTATTTTTTCATCTAGCATGACTGGCGTGGGCCTGAAGAAAGGGTTGTGGGGGCACCAGCCCACACTGAAATATGATTGGCCATCGCTGTGGCCCCACTACTTCAAATTACTGTGGCTCCCCATGGCATATTGTTAAAACCAAGAAATTAAAGACGTCAGTTCCCTATTACAGTAATCTCTTCCATTTTCACAGAGTTGGTATTCCTACATAAGTAGATAAACAAGTCATATGAACCTGGTTTCAGAATAGATGGGGCACTATAGGGCTCTGTAGGCTTGGTTTTGCTGTCTTCACTGCAGATAATTAACATTATCTTTCACTCGCCTAAAGCAGTGGTTACTTTTCCTGTAACATGCAAACTAGCAAAAGAATGATCTTTCTCTCTCACTCACTCTCTCTCTCTCTCTCTCTCTCTCTCTTTCATCCCTCTATCTCTCTCTCTCTCACTCACTCACTCTCTATTTCTCTCTCTCTTTTCTTCTGCCTTCTTGCTGCTACCATGGCAATGGGCTGATTGACAGCATGACCATGGGACTTGTAAGCACTCATGTTAGATCAGGAGCCTTTTAGAGACACGTCTGACTGATGCTTCTCTTTTTAAAGAGAATCAGAGCTTTTTTTTTTTTTTTAACCACAGCTATATTTTTAATAATACTTCCATAACTTTTTTACTTTTTTCCTCCAATTCTACCACAAGCTTCAATTTTACATCAGTCTAGCATTTTGAAAATTATCTTTTCTTTTTTTCAAGCCTGCTGTAATTGACCTTCGGCGCTTGGTAATTTGACTCCATTGCTCACTTGATACATGCATAATAATGTACATGACTGCCATCTTTAAGTAATTCTATAAAATCAGATGGTGGAAGATTAAATATTAATGTTGCTGGGAGGAGTTAGTAAGAGTTAGTGTTTACCTCAAGGCTTGTTGAAAATGAAAATTAAATGAAATTTGGTGATTAATCAGTACAGAAGAGGGACTTGTACAAAATGAGCCAGATATTAGGATTATACTGGACTCTTGCTAGTTTATAATGCGTACCTTTAAAGCAGTGGTATAAGCCTGCAGGATAGTGTATTCTTTATAGCATGGATAAAACAAGATGTTGGGAAAATTTCTTAGAGATTCTGGCCAACGTTTTATGATGGCACCAGACAGTTACTGTGTTGGTAACACACTTTTCCACAATACACTGTTGTGATCAGGATCATAGTCAAAGTATATCTATCTATCTATTTATCTATCTATCTATCTATCTATCTATCTATCTATCTATTTATCTATCTATATATATATATATACGGCCAGATTGTAAAACCAGTCATTTCGCTGATGACTAAATGACTGACTAAAAGTTTCAAGAATTTCAAGAAATGGCTGGTTGCACAGTCTGACTGTAGTATATATATATATATATATATATATATATATATACATATAAATAGATAGATAGATATATTAGACTCAAGTTCAATTTATGTTCTTTTATAAGAAATTGGGCTGTAAATTTTACTGAGCTTCCTTCAGGACCAGATGTGGCTCTTTTGGAGACTTTAACTGCATGCAAAAAAAAAATTATAAAATAAACAAAAAATAAACAATTAAATAAATAAATAAACACCCTCACAAATACCAGCAGTGATTTTTATGTGTTTGATTGTTCTTTTCTGAAAAAGGGTTGCTTTCTGTAACATTTGATATTGATCTGTTAAAGTTGTTTTTGTATATCAAAAATAGTTTTTTTAAGGTTGGATAGTGTACAAGTCATAAAATAAAAATGTACTCAAAAGTTTGTACCTAAAATGGAAAATAAAATAGGGTGCATAAGAGTTTTGTGCAGTACTGTAATTGTAAAAAATAATAATAATAATTGGATTACTAAAAAAGAGACACTCGTGGGATAACTAAATTAGGTGAAAAGAATTGAATAAAAAATAAGAACACAATAACTAGGAACATAAATCAGAAATATATATACGGTGTGATTAGCTAATAAAAGGACACAGGTGGTGTAGATAATTGAATAAACTAAGGAAAACTAAAAAAAAATAATGCCATGGAAGCAGCGCTTCCTGTGCTGAGACCTGAGCTGTGTGCTGAGTGGGGTAATTTATGGCATGTTCACTCATTAACTTCACCCAAGTTTTGGTAAAGGTATTATAATTACCAGTTCTTGTGAGACCATCTGTTTGTTTGTTTGTTTGTTTGTTTGTTTGTTTGTCCACAATTCCCGACCATACTTATACACTGATTTTTACCAAACTTAGTGAGGACATCACCCTACCTGATTCCCAGAAAGAATTTGATTTTGGAAAGCCTGGGTAAAAGGTAGTAGTCAGTGCAAGGACACAAAAGTTTGGAAATAGAGCGCTTATAACTTTGAAATGAGTGCGTATAGACACTGTGCTATTATGGAACACTTATAGGTAACCATATATAGACTTTTAAATGAGACACTTACTTTTGACCTTGAGTGACCTCTAAAGTGCACTTGATCTTGTAAATTCTTCAAAGAAAAGACTTTTTTAATCACTAATTTGTCCACATCTATGTACTATTGACAATTTCCTAAGACGAGCACATGCGTAATTAAAGCCAGTTTCCTACATTATCACTGCTGTGTTGCGCTCTTTAGTGCCTCTGGCTGCTGTGTTTGTGAACCCACACAAGTTGAAATTGTGCCATTTAAACAATTTTCAACTGATTTTGAGGAACTAAAGTATGCTCCCACACTAATACACCACTTTCACTAACCTGGCTTGTTGACACAATGAAGGATGGACCCAAGCTAAATGTTGTTTACAGCCAATTTTTAAAGCCATGCTATATGCAACTTGCAGCCGAAATTGAGATTTGACAAACTGTCCAATCTTCAACTATCCCGTTTTGGAGAGTCTGTGTGCACTGAAGCTTCCGTTTCCTATTTTTAGTTGACAGAAAGTTAAGGTTTTGAGGTGTTGCATTATCAGATATTCTCGTCTACACATCATGTATGGTTAATTAAGTTACTGGTACCTTCCTGGTTACTGGTACCTTCCTGACAGCCTGCAAAATACAATTTTCTCTGTTTTATCTGGTTATGTTCAATATGTATTTGGTTTTCCACATAATACTATAGAGGGCACTGTATGAAAAAAGATCTATCTGGCACCAACAATCAAGCCACTTAGGCAACCAATCAAGGCACTTTTGCATATTTCCTCAACTTTATGAGGTTTGGTCTGTACAACAACTGAACTTCTAGTCCATGTTGGCATCATGTCACATTTTTGGCTGATTAGATTTTTTCAGGTAAACCTTACAAATAAATACACTTCATATGGACATACTTCATGACTGTAGACCATCTGTATTCGTTCCGTGAAATAACATTAGGCCATTAGTACTCCAGCTGTCTCTTTCAATATCAGACAAGGTAACGCATGCTTCAAATTCACATGGAGCATTTTCAACATGAATCTTAATAAACTGTTTCAGGTTGAAACTGATGTCCTGCCAAGGTTATGTGAAAGTTAGAATACCAAGTAATGCCTTTAGGCCTTGATAATGTACCATCTGTCATTGAGGTATTCGTCTGCGAGCTACACTGCTTGTATCGTGTTGGCATTCTTGTAGACTCAGCTACTGTAAAAGACAAATTTGTCTTCAAGCAGACTTCATTTTCTATCACTAAGCTTTAAAGCTTTCTAAAGCTTTAGCTGCCTTCTTCACCCTTTGCCCGCAGTAGATGAACAACCATTTCAACTGATTTTTCTTTAGAATAGATGCAGTGGTTGGACAAGATCTTGAAGTTTCATGGGATAATAAAACCGCCGACCAACAATAGCTAAAGAACTGTCCAAAATCTTTGAGAAGTGATAGAAGTGATATTATTATTATTATTATTATTATTATTATTATTATTATTATTATTATTATTATTATTATTGTTGTTGTTGTTGTT
>JAOUQZ010000004.1:22371794-22382420 GCA_028564935.1 Neosilurus hyrtlii
CGTGTTTCTGCCCTGCGATGGCCTGGCGAGCTGTCCGGGGTGTACTCTGCCCTCGCCCAGAGTCGGCTGAGATGTGCGCCAGCCTCCCCGCGAACCTAATTAGGATTTAGCGGTTCATAAAATGACATGACAACTAGAGGGTTAGAGGCCTTGCTCAAGGGCCAAACAGTGAAGTTTAGAGTTTTTAGGACTTGAACCTCCAATCTTTTGACCAGTAATCCAAAAGCCACGTCTGGGCCACCTCTGTCCTGAGATTTAAAATTTAAATGAATAAACAGGTTTAACTTTGCATGAGTCTCAACTGTTCAAAAGTATTCCCATTTCACTTCTCATAGAATAAAACAATTGACAAAAGAATTGTCATGATTGAATCTTCACAGCCCTGAGTGTCAGCTTAGTTTTAAAACCTTAGTTAAGACCAATTACATCTATTAGTACCTATTAAATACTATTTAAATTCTTTGTACTGTGATATTATATTATGTCTATGTACTGTGTTATTAGTATCAGCCCACCCCCCACCCCTCCCCTCAACCTCTCCACCAATGCCATTACTTAGCCCTGTGGTTACTGGGGTTCACTGGGATTATGCTGCCTCATCCTGTGATGAATAAACACAGAACATTTATTTACAACTTGTATTGAATCCAGAGTAGTGGATCTGCGACTCATTGAGACTGTGAAGCTGGTGGGTAAAAATTTATGCTTGAAGAAATCTATTAGCAATGCTTCAATTCTCAACATGCACAGTATTCCTCTCATTCTGTCATTCATTCATTTTCTAAGCTGCTTAATCATAATTAGGGTTGCGGGGAGGATGGCGCCCATCTCAGCCAACTCTGGGCAAGGGCAAGGTACACCCTGGAGATATCACAAGACCACTGCAGGGCCAGCAAACATACAACCATTTACAATCACACCCAGGGATGATTTGCAACAGTCAATTAGCCTATTGTGCATATTTATGGACTGTGGAAGGAAACCAGAGTGTCCAGAGGAAACCCACACAAGCACAGGAAAAACATGCAAACTCCACACAAAAACACCCCAAGCCCGGGATCTTCTTGCTGTGAGGCGCATGGGCTAACCACTGTGTCACCATGTCCCCCCTCTCAACCTGTATGAGGAGAATTTTTTTTATTTAATTTAATATGATAGATGGATTGGTACATGTTCTACATATAGCACTGGGAATTAAATGGTGTATGTATTGAGTGAAAGTAGAAGGTACATCCGAGAAGGCATGTACTTAAAGTGAAATGAAAAGCAAACCTTCACAACTCTCCTGTTACATGTGAACGTATGTATGCTTTCATTATCAGGTGGTTTTTACTTACATTTTTGAAGTAGCAATCTGCAAAATATCTGTTTGACAGTTTGCATTAGCCATTTGAAAAGGCTGCTGTTTCACTCTCATGAGAGTGTAAATTCACATTCACAAAAGAACAAGTGTCTGATTGTACTTGTAAAGAAAAGAATACTGTGGTATGTATTCATACGCAAATAAGTTCTGTGTTACAGATAAAAACACAAGGTAATGCTACTTTTCACATTACACTGTCACCCTTCTCTGTGTGGCGTTATTGTTGAGTTTTTATTCTGTAGATGAAAAAAGGTTGATGTAACAGCGTGTTTTAATAGAAACAGACATAAACTATGCATTCAAGCTTTTCTAAAGTTAGGGTTTTTTTTTTTTTTTTTAAAGTAGGCATGTGCGGAATAAAAATTAAGATTTTACAGCCGTAACACATCTTGCTGACTATTTTGTTTTTAAAGGAAAAGAGAACACTTGTACTTTACTGTACACTGGAGGAAAGAGAAATTTTTCAGCTTCCCAAATGCAAATCCACATATTTTTCTAATTTTTTTTTTTACACTGAGTTATACAACCTAAAACGTCAAGATAACTGTGGGTCAGACTGATTTCCACCATAAGCAACCTCAGTATAATTTCAGCCAATCAAAACATAGGAAGAAATACTGGGTGGGCCTGCCTGGTATGTCAGTCAAGCTCATTGTCAGCAGATCAATTGCAAATGCACTGTATTAAAACTTCAGCTACAAAAATCTCTATGTACACCTTGCAGCTTTTGCTTAAAATGAACCATTTTTATTGTGTTTTTATGACCATGTTCACTCACCCTGGGTTTACACTGGGGCATGATGTCTGCTAGCTCCACGATTCAAAAAAGCGTGGAGCGCCACGATTTATGAGCACACCTTGAACACAATTGGGGTATAAAAAGGGAGGCAGGGTGCATCCAAGAGAAGGAAGTATGTTTCCAAGTTCATCAAGATCCCCTACGATGACGCATCAAGGTCTGCTACGCTCTGTTAAGATCTATTACAATCTCCACGTTCTTCCAAGATTGGCATCAAATCGTAATAAACCGTAATAATCACGGCAAATATTTTGACAGTCAAACATGAACCATTTTCAAGTGGACATCATACCGCAGTGTAAAACCCAAGTTAAGTTTACTTTAATTTTAATGAAAACATGAATTAAATGTATTTTGCTGTAACTCAAGTAACTTTCAAACTCAGTTAGAGACCTGAAGTCTTTATATGTAGAATGTGCTGCTCATGTTCTTCCTACGGCTGTTGGCTGTTCAAACAGGACAGCAGATCAACTTAATATTATTGCCATTCACAGACATTACACCAAAAATGCGTATTTAATCAGTTGTGTTTGGTGTGTCCAACTTGTTGAGCAAGGCTCAAGTTCTAAGCTAAGATGCTAATGGGTGGTACTACTAGGTTCGCGCGGAGGCTGGCACCTATCTCAGTTGACATTGGGCGAAGGCGAGGTACACCCTGAACAGCTTGCCAGATTATTGTAGAGCCAAAACACACGCAACCAATCACACTCACATCAGCTGAGATAGGCTCCAGCCTCCTCCGTGACCCTAATAGAGAATTAAGTTGTTTGGCAAATGAGTGAGTGAGAGAGTGAGTGAGCAGGGTTTTCTGATTTGGGAAGCTGAATTAGTGAAGTTTCCTCCCGTGTATGCAAAACCATGCATTTTCTTTTCCTTTAAATGTCATGGACACTGACACCAGACACGACCCTGTTGACTTTTTTTTCTGTATACCAATATTACTCTATCCCTTATCTCGCTATGGGTTCTTGATTTACGTCTAATATTCTTCTACTTGATCAGTCAGGAAAATGACCCTGTCCAACACAGCAATTTAAAAAAAAAAAAAAAAAATAGATGCTATTTTCCAGAAAGGAATTAAATTACACCCTTATAAAATAACAGACTCAGTGGTAATTTCAGGGCTCATAAAATTTACATTTCAGTATGGCACATTTTTCAAATTGATATCCAGCTTTACAAAAGGTCTCCATTTGCACATTTTGCACATATTTTCTAACCATAGAGGACTAGCTCTTGGAGAGATGTTACCTTTTATGGCTTTCTAAGCCAAGTACAGCAAGTGAGTAACAGGCTTATCAGTCTTTTTATGTGAATTGTTTCTGTGTGTCAGTATGGATGAAACAACCTATCTACTGCACAACGTACTGTCTCTAAATGACTGCGATAATCTATTTTTTTTCTTTTTCTTTTTTTTCTGAACTGCTTAATCCTACCATAAGGGTTGCAAAGAGGTTCAGACTGGGCGAAGGTGGGGTACACCCTAAACATCTCACCAAACTATTGACACAGCCACACCAACACCACACCGACACACATACACAGCCATTCACACTCACACTTAGGGATGATTTGGAACAGCTTCTGTTGTATGAAAAATTGTTTGCTTCCTTCCCGATTTCTTATTTTTTTGCTTGTTTGTTAAACTTAAACGTTTCAGATCATCAAACAAACTGAAATATTAGTCAAAGACAACACAAGTAAACACAAAATGCAGTTTTTAAATGAAGGTTTTTATTATTAAAGGAGAAAAAAATCCAAACCTTCATAGCCCTGTGTGAAAAAGTGATTGCACCCCCCCTCCTGTTAAAACATAACTTACCTGTGGTTTATCACACTTGAGTTCAATTTCTCTAGCCACACTCAAGCCTGATTACTGCCACATCTGTTCTCAATCAAGAAATCACTTACATAGGACTTGGCTGATAAAGTGAAGTAGACCAAAAGATCCTCAAAAGCTAGACATCATGCAGAGAACCAAAGAAATTCAGGAACAAATGAGAAAGAAAGTGATTGAGATCTATCACTCTGGAAAAGGTTATAAAGCCATTTCGAAAGCTGTCAGACTCCAGTGAACCACAGTGAGAGCCATTATCTACAAATGGCAAAAACAGTAACAGTGGTAACCCTTCCCATGAGTGGCCGGGCGACCAAAATCACTTCAAGAGCGCAGCAATGACTCATCCAAGAGGTCACAAAAGACCCCACAACAACATCCAAAGAACTGCAGGCCTCACGTGCCTCAGTTAAGGTCAGTGTTCATGACTCCACCATAAGAAAGAGACTGGGCAAAAATGGCCTGCATGGCAGAGCTCCAAGATGAAGACCACTGCTGAGCAAAAATAACATTAAACCTCATCTCAATTTTGCCAGAAAACATCTTGATGATCCCCAAGACTTTTGGGGAAGTACTCTGTAGACTGACAAGTCCAAAGTGGAAGGTGTGTGTCCCATTACATCTGGTGTAAAAGTTACACTGCATTTTAGAAAAAGAACACTATACCAACAGTAAAATGTGGTGGTGGTAGTGTGATGGTCTGGGGCTGTTATTGCTGCTTCAGGACCTGGAAGACTTGCTGTGAGAAATGGAACCATGAATTCTGCTGTCTACCAAAAAAAATCCTGAAGGAGAATGTCTGGCCATCTGTTCGTGACCTCAAGCTGAAACGAACTTGGGTTCTGCAGCAGGACAATGATCCAAAACACACCAGCATGTGCACCTCTAAATGGCTGAAAAAAAACAAAATGAAGACTTTGGAGTCGCCTGGTCAAAGTTCTGACCTGAATCCTGTTGAGATGCTATGGCATGACCTTAAAAAGGCGGTTCATGTTTAAAAAAAAAACCCTCCAATGTGTCTGAATTACAACAATTCTGCAAAGACGAGTGGGCCAAAATTCCTCCTGAGGGCTGTAAAAGACTCGTTGCAAGTTATGCAAACACTTGATTGCAGTTGTTGCTGCTAAGGGCGGCCCAACCAGTTATAAGGTTTAGGGGCAATCACTTTTTCACACAGGGCCATGTAGGTCTGGATTTTTTTCTCCCTTAATAATAAAAAGCTTCATTTAAAAACTGCATTTTGTGTTGACTTGTGTTGTCTTTGATAAATGTTTAAATTTAACATTTAAGTGTGACCACCATGCAAAAAAATGAGAGATCGGGAAAACTTTTTCACACCACTGTAGTTAACCTAATGTGCATGTCGTTGAACTGTGGAAGGAAACCGGAGTACCCGAAGGAAACCTACGCAAGCACGTGGACAACATGCAAACTCCAGACACCTACTCACATCCTAACATGCGATACCCTTGGTATAATGGGTGATGATGGAACAGTAGATGAAACTTTCAGAACATTGAAAGAGATGAAAACATTCTCCTGAAACTTTAAACTCATCAATTCATATTCATACACAGTATAATATATATTTATGAAAGTGACTTCACCTTTCTGTGAGATTGTGTCTGTAAATGCATTTGTCTCTGATCATATCCATGATGTATTTATATAATACATTTTTATTATACTTTATTATATTCATTTTATTCTCTTCTAGTATTTTATTCTATTTGTAATATTCACACTTACTCATTTGACAAATCGCTTAATCCTGCTAGGGTCGCAGGGAGCCTATATCAGCCGACACTGGGTGAATGCAGGATACACCCTGAACATTTCATCAGAACACTGCAGGGCCAACACACACACAACTATTCCCACTCCCATCTAGGGGCAATTTGGAAAAGATATTTGGCATAATATGCAAGTCTTTGCACTGTGGGAGGAAACCGGAGTACCTGGAGGAAACCCACACAAACATAGGGTGAACATGCAAACTCCACACAGAAATGCCCCAAACCCTGGACTCGAACCCAGAACCTTATTGCTGTGAGACGAACATCCTAAACACTACGCCACCGTATTTGCATTGTAATAGTTTAAAATCAATGCCTCTTTGCACAGCACTTTGGTGCAGCATCTGTTGTTTTTAAATTTGCTATATGAATAAACATGACTTGACCTGAGAAGTGGATTGAACTGAATCGAAATTGAAGCCCTCAGTCAGATGAAATCTGATTAAAAAAAAAAAGCAAAAGAAAGAAGTGAAACAGAACATCCAGTACAGTCTTGATCACGCTTTCTCATCCTACAGGAGACGTTGTTCCCGCTGAGCATTGTCGAGGGGATCCTCCTCCTCTCCGGAAACAGTGCCAGATGCCGTGTCCTGAAGATTGCGTGCTGGGAGAGTGGAGCTCCTGGTCTCTCTGTTCTCACTGCTGCTCCAGCAAACAAGTGCAGGGCAAGCAAACCCGCTCCCGTGTCATTCTCGCACCTTCGGGAGAACGTAAGATTTTTCTATCTCTGTCAAAACACATAACAAAGGCCACGGGACACAGGGGGAAATTCCTCTTAATTTGAATTTGTGGCAACTACCAACTACTGCATTGAATATGTAACACCAAGTGTGGAAAATAGCCTTAAATTATTGATTTGCTTAAGGATTCAATTTAATATGCACCACTAGCCAGTCCTGTGGCAAAATAATAGACGACAAACAAAAACAGCAGGTGGATGTCCTATCATGCAAATAAAACTCATTTACGTGTCTAAAAGCAATTATTAGTTTGTTGTATGTTTGTAGTATCTGCTCTCAGGGATATACAGTGTATATACAGAATATTGTGTATATAATTAATATGCATGGTTAGTGAGACACAATATTTATAAGGATTGGTGTATAAAATGGTCAGATATGTGTACAGTCATGCACACTGTGTAAGCATGTGACAGTTCAAAAATACAGTAATTAAAAATCTTAACTCTTGATGGAGAGAGACATAGCACGTCCGCCTCACAGCAAGAAGTTCCTGGGTTCGAGTCCCAGGCTCAGCTGTTTCTGTGTGGAGTTTGCATGTTCCTCCCGTGATTGCATGGGTTTTCTCCAGGTATTCCAGTTTCCTCCTACCATCCAAAGATATGGACATTAGGTTATTTGGCTATTCCAAATAGCCCTTAGGTGGGAGTGGGAGTGTAAATAGTTTGTGTGTGTGTGTGTGTGTGTGTGTGTGTGTGTGTGTGTGTGTGTGTGTGTGTGTGTGTGTGTGTGTATTGGCCCTGCTATGATCTGGCAAGCTGTTCAGGGTTTTGCCTTCTGGGCTACACCATCAGAAAACTAGAGAGTCAGGGAGCTACCTTGAGAACTGGGAGGACATGGCTTCCATTTCTGGAAAGTTTTGTCATCTTGAAATTTGCTGTGGGTCAAATCTGCCTTATTTATTTATTTATTTATTTATTTAACTGGTGACCACGTCTTTTGCGAGAGTCCATATTTTTGCGAGAGACCACCTCGAAAATCCGTTGGAATAGCCACGGTTATCCCAGCAATGGTTCTCAGGGACCAACCAGCTATCTGAGACCATAGCATTAGTTAATTGTGTTAATAAACTGTTGCAGTGCCATGTATCTCAATGCTTTTCTTACCCATTTAACCTTCATTTTAATCACAGTGTATAAATGCCACGCCTCCTGAAGGGGGCAACAGCAAGATGTGCCAGGAATAGTGTTTGCAGATATTCATGGCCAGGAGCCCATGAGATCTTATTGGCTCTCAGAATATCTCTTCCCACATTCTTACAATCATGGGTTTGTAAGCTCATGCAAGCTCACATGAGGGGGCGGACAGTGCTTTTCACTGAGTGTGTTATGCTGCCCCTGAACATGTGTACGCAACAAGAAAAAATGCTTGCGTGTATGCCTTCACCTTCTTGGTTGGTGGGTGTTGTGTTGTAGGAATTGGTTATGATTAAAGTAGGGAGACCAATTTGGGAAGTAGGGTTGGGTGGGGGGGCATTTGCTGAACCGCTTAATCTCATGGATGATTGGGAGGCTGACTTCTATCTCAGCCGACACTGGGTGAAGGCGAGGAACACCCTGAACAGCTCACCAGAAGATTCCCGCAGTAGATCACACAACCATTCATGCACACACTCACACCTAGAGGCAATTTGGAACAACCATTTAGCCTAATGTGTATGTCTTTGGTCTGTGGGAGGAAACCAGAGCACCCGGAGAAAACCCATGCAAGCAAGGGGAGAACATGTAAACTCCACACAGAAATGACTGAGCCCGGGACTTGAACCCACAACCTTCTTGCTGTGATGTAGACATGCTAGCAACTACTCCACCATGTCACCCTGAACAAGACACATTGTGCACACTCCTAACACACACTGAAATTTTTTACCTCTCATCTTCTTTTAAGTCATGAGTGTGCTATCATGTACTGTATTTTTCCACCATGTTGTAAAGCAAATGTAAACCATATTAAATTAATCAGTGAACACATGTTGTGAATACAGATGGAAAGGGATGCTTACCAGCACCTGTACTGGAGCAGTGGAGAGCCTGTGGCATTCAGACATACACAGTGTACCACTGGGACACTTCTCCATGGAGCCCCTGCACGCCAGATTCTGGCACAGACAGGAACAGCACAGAGCAGGAAGATGTGGAGGAAAGGGCCTGTGGAACTGGGATCCAGACTCGCCGTGTGTCCTGCAACAGTGTCGACCATGGACAGGTGGAGGCAAGCAGGTAGGCTTACCAATGAAAACAGAACAAGAGTCAGCTTTAGTGTAAATACTGAGCATGCTGTGCATACGATATACTGAACATATTACTCAAGTTCAGCTTCAAATTCATTATTCTAGGTATAATTAAAAAGCAAAAAAACAGTAAACTAGCCATCTTTTGCTAAAAAAAAAAAGCCCAAATATTACACAATATAATTATACTGTAGTTCTAACAATACAAGATAAGCTCCTTTTAATATGCAACAAATGCTAATAGCTAGCGGTTATTACCTATCGAATGATTTGGCTACAATAATTGAATTAGCTATTTTAATAATTCTATATGCCTGAATGAAAGGTGTGCTGTAGTGGTTAGCACGTCCGCCTCACAGCAAGAAGGTCCTGAGTTCACATCGCTCGGGTGTTTCTGTGTGGAGTTTGCATGTTCTCCCCATGTTTGCATGGGTTTCCTCTGGGGACTCCAGCTTCCTCCCACAGTCCAAAGACATGGCCATTATGCTAACTGGCTATTCCAAATTGCCCCTAGGTGTGAGTGTGAGTGTGAATGGTTGTGTGTGTTGGCCCTACGATGGTCTGGCAAACTGTTCAGGTTGAACCATGCCTTCACCCAGTGTCGACTGAGATAGACTTCAGCATCACCATGACGTCAGTAGGATTAAGCGAATGAGTGAGTGAGATATCTTAGACTTGATTCAACTGAAAGAGTTTTTTGTTTGTTTGGTTGTTTTTTTTACAGTGAAGGAAATTTATTTACACCAAATGGTTTTGAAAAAGGACTTTTCATTGGTTTACAGGGAATTATGTGCTTTTAGCTCAAATGATTTGAAAGCCGTACTGATACCGAACATGTGGCGCAAAACCCCCAAGCATCATCCATTGTGGACTCAATTCTGAGGCATTTTTGGATATTTTTAAAGCAATTGTTTGTATTTTCACCTATGAAATGCCGGTTTTAATGCTTACTTGCAAGGAATTTAGGGCGGCACAGTGGCATAGTGGTTAGTACACCCGTCTCACAGCAAGAATGTCTTGGATTTGAGTTCTTGCTCGAGTGTTTCTGTGTAGAGTTTGCATTTTCTCCCTGGGCTTGCGTGGGTTTTCTCCAGTTACTACGGTTTCCTCCCACAGTGCAAAGACATGCCTGTAAGCTGAGATAGGGTCCAGCTACCTCACGACCCTAGTAAGATTCAGTGGTTCAGTAATTGAGAGAGTGAGTGGTAAGAATTGATTTAAAAAAACATAACTGATTGTTACATCTCAACATTTTTCTCGCATTTTCTGGTAAAATCTGAAAAGCAATACTTTTGAATTATTCAGCTACATCTCAAAATATGCTCCGGCTAGTGTGCTATTTGAGGGTCATATAAGTATTTAGAAATAAACAATACTTTTTATGCTGATGCTTTTGTAATGTATCATCTCGGTTTTTTAGTTTAAATTTTCAATCAGCACACACACTTTTCAACCTCAAAGTTTCATGAATCAATAAATGCTTCTCTAAGCATATCAAGTCCATGTCTGTGTTCCCCAGTACCTGTGTTCTCCAGTGCCTATGTTCCCCAGTCCTATGCTCCCCAGTACCTATGTTCCCCAGTACCTGTGTTCTCCAGTGCCTATGTTCTCCAGTGCCTATGTTCCCTAGTCCTATGCTCCCCAGTACCTATGTTCTCCAGTACGTAAGTAATGTTTGCTCACCCTAACCGTAAGCCTATAAACATTGAAAATGTAAAATCACAAATATTCCATTAATTGTTACTTTGAATATCCTTTAATTGAATAAGGGCTGAAGAACATACACTGTGTGCACAATTATTAGGTAAGTTGTATTTTTGAGGATTAATTGTTATTGTACAACTATACAGTGCTCTTGGTC
>JAOUQZ010000004.1:22388422-22412917 GCA_028564935.1 Neosilurus hyrtlii
TCTCTCTCTCTCTTGTTCTCTCTCTCTCTATCTCTCTCTCTTGTTCTCTCTCTCCCTCTTGTTCTCTCTCTCTCTCTCTATCTCTCTTTATCTCTCCCTCTTGTTCTCTCTCTCTCTCTTGTTCTCTCTCTCTCTATCTCTCTCTCTTGTTCTCTCTCTCCCTCTTGTTCTCTCTCTCTCTCTATCTCTCTCTCTTGTTATCTCTCCCTCTTGTTATCTCTTTCTCTCTCTCTCTCTTGTTCTCTCTCTCCCTCTTGTTCTCTCTCATTCATTCTCTCTTTTCTCTCTCTCTCCTTCTCTTTTTCATTGATGTCTCTCTCTCACTCTCTCTTTCTTGTCTTTTTCTCTGTCTCACTTTCTCATCTCCTCATTGTCTCATTCATTCTCATTTTCTCATTCTCTCTCATTCTCTCTCTCTCTCTCTCTCTCTCTCTCAGTTTGTAAACATAAGGAGTAGCCCAGATACTTTGGTTAAAGGTATGAAAAAAATTGTCAGAGAAATTAATACTCAAGTAAATTAGAGAACCTTGAAAAATGTTTTAGGGGACAGTACTCACGTAAATGTACTTTGTTACTGTCCACCACTGAGTACCAGACAGTTAGCACCACTCCTCTTCCTTACCCTTTAGTGCGAGTGTTGGGGCAGCCGTGGCCTAATGGTTAGAGTAGCCACTTCTGGACCAAAAGGTCATTGGCTCGATTCCCGAACCAGCAGGAAAAACGTGAGGTGGCAGAGGAGTGAGCTGCACCTTCCATTCCTACCATGAAGTGCCCTTGAGCAAGGCACCAAACCCTCAACTGCTCTCCAGGTGCCACAGCTGTGGCAGCCCACTGATCTGTGTGTGTGTGCTCACTGTTCACGTGTGTGTTTGTGTGTGTGTTCACTTTGGATAGGTTAAATGATTAATTTTTTTATGTTTATTTTTTAAATTTAAATAAATGACATTGTTGGATCAGAAATTGTCCGGCTCCCTGGTGCTAGGTTCTATTTTTGTTTGTTTGTTTCTTGTTTTTGTTTTGTTTTTTTCTCAGATTGGGGAATCAAACTAGTATCCCGTGTGCTGTATCAAATGATACTATGCAGGTCGGCAGACGCCCATCCCTGGTCTAATGCATATAATACATATACATTAATACATATAAAACTATATTCAGTGCATTCAGTAAGCATTTAATTCTGGTTGGGATTATGGTAGATCCACAGCGTTTCCTGGCAACACAGGGTACAAGACAAGAATAGATACTCTATGGGATGCCAGTCCATCTCACTGTAAGCCTATAATTATGATTAAAATGCAAACTTGTATTAGCTAATTGATGTTTGTGCACTAATTTATTTTTGAATGCTACGAGTGAAACAATATTTTGAACACCATTACAATATACTTTCGTTAAAAATATATGCAGGCTGCAACATTTTGTCTTTATAAAGTTTTGGTTGCAGCAGCTAGCAGTTAGTTAGCTCTGCATGTCAACACCTAGTAAAATGTCTGGTTACTGCAGACATATTAGAACACGCTGAGGAATGAACACATCCCGCTAATGACACCATCCATGTCCCTTGTTATCCTCCAGGCCGCAGCAAGAAATGGTGGCGCTGTCAGCAGGAGGCGCTAGTGGAGAGAGAAGCATGTCCCTGCTCTAAGTATCATATTCAAGTTCATGGACCATGGTCTCCATGCCTGCTCCCTGAGCTCCACCAGCCTGTTGGCTATCCATTTATTAAGAGGGGCTCGCATCTGGTTCAGAGGATCACCCAAGCCTGGCATATGCATGGAGAAGGCAAGGAGTGTGGGCAAGGGTGGCGCTTTCGAGCCCTGGCATGTCTGGATCATCATGAGCGCCTGGTTCCTCCTGCTCTTTGCAACAGATCCGGTAAGGCCATACCTTAATATTTTACTACTAGAGTGCACTACTGAGAATATACCCAAGTAATACATATACAGAAATGCTGGATATAATTGTTTCTGCTCTTTGATTACACCCATACCTGATTTATTCTGTATACACAGCAGCTTTCATTTTTTAAGTTTCCAAACAAACAGCACTAATTTGAATGTCTGATACATTACATGTTAGGATAGTCTGACAAGTGAAAACGAAAGAATAATTGGCTAAGTAACTGCTATCTGCTGTAATGTGACAGGAGAACACAGATTTATTATTTTTTTTAATGATTAGGTTTTAAAACCAATTATAGGCATGAAACACACCGGGGAAACTGCAACTGTTCAAAACACAACACAAACTGTTCTGTTTTTAAGGTGTGGATGAATCACAACCTTTTTATAGGATCTGTGAATGTTGCTGGTATCAGTTGGATTATGAATATGATTCATATTATAAATATGAAGCTCTCCTGTGATAATACTTTCATAATCATGAAAATATGATATTACTGTTAAACCCCAATTAGGCAACTGGAGTACTTGAAGGAAACCCACAAAAGCACGAGGAGAACATGCAAACTCCACACAGGAACGCCTGAGCCCGTGATGCGAACCCAGGACATTCTAGCTGTGAGGCGGACGTGCTAACCAGTATGGGTGGTTCTGATGGATACGAATTTTTAGTGAAAATCTATTTACTTATAACAGAAGCCTAGGGGCACCTCATGAAGTCAATAATTGTTTACATTATATGTTTGGTTTTTTTTTTTGCGAAAATATAAGCTCTATATAGTAAATTAGGCCCTCAATTGATTTAATTATCTGTTTAAAACTTCTGTCTTAAACTCTCTTGCATAACTGAAGAAATAAAATTAATTCTTGGTACTAAACTGAATATTTCGAACTCTATATATTTTGTAGAAATATATATAATTTGTCTCTGAATAATAAGATGCAGGGCAGCACAGTGGCGTTGTGCTTAGCACGTTCACCTCACAGCAAGAAAGTACTGGGTTTGATTCTCGGACTTGGGGCATTTCTGTGTGGGGTTTGCATCTTTTCCCTGTGCTTGTGTAGGTTTCCTCTGGGTACTCCAGTTTCCTCCAACAGTCCAAAAACATGCCCAATAAGCTAATTGGCTGTTCCTAATTGCTCCTAAGTGTGAGTGTAAATGGTTATTTGTGTGTTGGCCCAGCAACGGTCTGGCAAGCCGTTCAGGGTATACCCTGCCCTCGTCCCGAGTTGGCTGAGATGGACGCCAGCCTCCCCGCGACCCTAATTGGATTAAGCGGCCTAGAAAATGAGTGAATGATAAGATGCACATGTCGGTTAGCCTTGATGAATACTACCAGATTTTTGTGTTCCAGGTGTTGAAGAGGAAAAATGTATAGTGCCCTGTCCTCTGGACTGCAGATTGAGCGAATGGTCTTCCTGGTCTTCGTGTAACGCCCCCTGTGGTGGCGGAGTGAAAGTGCGTACCCGCTGGTTAAGAGAAAAGTCTTTTAATGGAGGACGACCCTGTCCAAAACTAAACGTCAAAAATCAGGTGAGAGTAGTGTCGCTCTTGGTAAACTTCAGATTGTGTTTGATACATGAGTGTTTAGATCAGATCGGTTCTACACCACTGAGTAACCCAGACTGAACATTATAGACTGGTGATGCTACGACTTGTCTATTTGTCTTTATTAATCATTTTATCCTGCTCAGGTTTGTGGTGCGTCCCAGGAATTGTTGTGCAAGTTGGGGGAATTGAGTACAGATGAGACTCCAGTCCATCAAGGACACCAAGACACCATACACACATATTCAAATATACATTCCTCATGGGAGGAAGCCAAAGAAACCCAAAAAAAAGCTGGAGGGAAAGTATGAACACATACATACAGTAATCTAATCTGAATCAAGAATCTAAACATGCCATATTCACAAAGCTACAAATGTACAAAGAGCACTAAGAGAGCGCAAACCTCCACAAAGCCCCACAATCACTCACTTGTTTGCCAAACTATTGGTGCTCATGGTGGTAGGCTGGTGTCTATCTTGACCACCACTTGGCGGGGTACACCCTGAACAGTTAAAAAATTATGCTGTTTCCTGATGTTTGGAAATCCTTTCAAAAATTCCTGGATCAAGGATTCAGTCTGGATCATCTCCAAAATCTAAAGGAGTCTTCCTTGTACACACCACCACCTCTGGTAGGAATTTCATAGCAATCCACATTTTTTGGCAAAAAAATTAAAAAACAACTAAGTACACAATACCCCCTGCTGGGCATGCTGTAATATGACACCTCCAAAAAAATTTTACCTATCTCAGAATGTTAAAGAACGCTTTAAAAGGTTCCTGGGTCCAAAATTTGCTCTGGATCATCTCCAACATCGAATGTAGTCTTCCTTGTCCAAAGTCCCACCCCGATCGAAATTTTATAAAAATCCACAAATAATTGTTTTATGTAATCCTGCTAACAAACACACAAACAAACTGCAGGTCAAACATAACCTCCTTACCAGAGGTAATAATAATAATAATAATAATAATAATAATGTAGACCGTAGACAGTAGACCGTAAATATTCTGTTTGTGAGCTGCCTAACTATCTGTATGTTTTTCCTTTTGTTATATATGGGTAGCAACACCAAGAAAGTCCTGGGTTCAAGTCCCAGATTTGGGCTTTCTGTACGGAGTTTGCATGTTCTCCCTGTGCTTGCATGGGTTTTCTCCAGGTACTCCGGTTTCCTCCCACACTCCAAAGATATGTACATAATTGGCGGTTCCAAATTGCCCATAGGTGTGAGTGTGAATGGCTGTGAGTGTGCTGGCCCTGCAATGCTAGGTTCCAGTCTCATTGCAACCCTGGTAGGATTAATCGGTTTGGTAAATAGGTAACAGTAAGTATGCTGTATGCTGTCTCGATGTGATTTGCCAGTTCAAGACAGTATATAAGCATTAGACATACATATCCTGTACTTAGTATTGATGCACTTTCATCAGTGCTGTTTTTTTAATTTTTGATAGCCTTTTATTTATTAGAATAATCATACTATAATTGGCACTAAAAAACAGTTAATCTAGCTGTTGTTTTGTAAGAAAAGGAAATGAAGGCAGTTCGCTTAAAGTCAGATATTGTTTTGGCTCAGACATGCTCTCTGTAAGATTTTGGAAACATAATATTTGTCCAGAAATCCCACTGAGCTGGCAGATTTCTGACGTGACGACCTGCATCAGCTCTGACATATTCGTTTTTGTCCCCAGTAAAAATAACACCTGAAGGGGGAGGAGAAAAGGGGCTGATGCCTGTTCATGGATGAAAATAGAACATCAGTTTCCACGGTGTCCATAAGTGCATTTCAGGTCTGTTATGTGAGAAAACCACACGAGCGAGAAGGTGGTGTGGAAGCTCCGTTAGTGGTACGTTAGCAGGTCCCTTGACTGTTCCCACTATTAAATGTTGACCTGAAATTTCTAAAGTGCTTGCTTTGTGGTAAAGCCAGTCTAAATAAGTTAGCGTCTTTCTGGACTTCTCGTCACATAGAATCTCTTTCCTGTCTCTTCTGTTTATATGTAGTGTCCTATGCCCTTAAAGCTATACTCCATCAGGGCAGATGGAAGTTCATTAATGTTTAATAGAACCAGGAGACATTTCTTCCCCAGCTCAGTTTCCCTCTTATAAATAAACCCTTAATCTGTTGACCCAGGGTCAGAGAGAAAGGGAACAGGAAGTTCAGTATAGTTATTAATGGAAACTTTCTCTCTTCTTTTCCTCCTTCTCGCACTGCTTGTACGGACATGTACAAAGGCTCAGGTTAGTAAGTTTAATTTTTTTTATTATTTCTAATATGAATGCCTGGAACTGTTTTTTTTTTGTTTGTTTTTTTGTTTTTTTTGTGACCAGGCTGCTATGATTAATCATACACTTCTTTCCCAGGTGTCTGAGGTAGTGCCTTGTTACTCTGAGTGCAATCAGTACAGTTGGGAAGCTGAGCCGTGGTCCATGTGTGTCATCAACACACTCGACGTTATCAGCATCACAAGCCAAACCCAGCCGTCATGTGGAGAGGGTGTCCAGACCCGGAAAATCAGGTGAGCTCACTTCATCACTATGCCACACTTGTCCCAGACTGTCATTTTTTTTTCTTGCATCATTGCTGATGCTCAAATTGTTCCCAGCTCTTTGGGCTGAGCCGGTACCCCATCAGTGAGCTGTGTGCTCTGACTTTGAGAATTACATTCTTAGCCACAGCTGTACCTGATTGAAATTCAGCTCTTTAAATAATAAAAAAAAGATTGGAGACATCCTGTTCATGTCGTATGAATAGCTTGGCTCATAAATTAGTGTTTAAAATGGAGAGCAGGATAGAAGACTGACAAATAGATTGATGAGGGTCAACGTCCCATTTTTCACAAAGGATTAAGATTACAAGTTGTGTCATTTATTAGATTGAGCTGGTCCACGGTTGGGGGAAGCAAAGGGTGTAGATAACCCCACCACCAAATTCAAATTCAAATTCAAATTTTATTTGTCACATACAAATTATACGCAGTACAATATGTAATGAAATATTCATAGGCAGAAAATTTTGTCCCCACTTTCGGGAATGTTTAATGGGTTGCCTGACATTAGGACTCATTTAACAATTTTCAGATACCAGGTTTAATAATAATAATAATTAATTTTATTATTAATGCATTTGAGGCAAATCTCTTTGTCTTCAACTGTTTTTTAAAGCAGTCCACAGTTCGTGGCGCCCTGAGGTACTCTGGCGGCGTGTTCCAGAGTCAAGGGGCAGAGGGAAAGAAGTGCAAAGGCTGAATGTGTTTGTGGAGCGAAGGAGTCTTGTTGTGGTTTGTAGTGTGAGGAGTTTTCTAAGATATTGCGGGGCGTTTCTATGAGTTTGTACGCGATAAGGAGGTGGATAGGGAGCCAGTGAAGAGTCCGGAGGATGGGAGTGATGTGTTCGTATTTACGCACCCTCATCAGGATCCAGACAGCACTGTTCTGGTTGTTTTGGAGCTTCTGAAGGCTCCTGCCAGGAATCATTACAGTAATTCAGCCAAGAGGAGACAAAGGCATGGGCCAGCCTCTCGGCATCTTGGAGGGAGAGGAATGGGCGAAGTTTGAAGATGTTCCTGAGGTAAAGGAAGGCAGTTTTACAGAGGTAGTGAACATGTGTAACAAATGACCAGTGGGGGTCATGCATTTATCTCCTCCAGGCAGGAAGTGAGGGCTGATGGAAGGGTGGGGGAGGTTGGGTTCAATCTCACATATAGCCGAGTGTCATCGGCATAGCAATGGAATGAGACTCCATGCCTGCCGATGACGTGGCCCAGTGAAAGCCTGTGGATGTTAAAAAGGATCATCCCTAGAGCTGAGCCTTGTGGAACCCCACAGGTGACAGTGTGGGACCGTGATCGTACATCTCCAGTGGCCACATACTCAGTCCTATCTGTAAGATAAGAATCAAACCACTTCAGAGCAGCACCATTGAATCCAACTTAGTGCAGGAGACGGTGTAGAACAGGGGTCTCAAACTCAATTTAACCGGGGGCCGCTGGAGGCAGAGTCTGGTTGAGGCTGGGCCGCATCGGGTTTTCCACAAGAAAAGCTTTGTTTTTAAATTTTCACTCTTCTGTTCTCTTTATTTTTATTTTTTAACACAAGATAATATGAAGAAATAAATAAACAAATTAAGAATGAATAAAAAAATAAATAAATAAAATAATAATAATGAAAAAAATTATAATCTTAATAATAATAATGATTAGATTTCTCTGGTCAGCGACTATATGAGGTTTCTTCGGTTTCTTCTATATCGGCTGTATTCAAATTCTAATGTCTGTATTAACAGTTCTTTAACCTTTAACCTTCTTCTGAACATGAATTGTCCTGAACGGAACATTGAAGAACATGAACTGTTCTTCTGAACATGGCTTCTCTTGCCTTGAAGCTTCAATCAAGCGTTTAGCCAACGCACTGAGAACGTCATTTCCACTTCCTTTTTCTTGTAACCGCAGCAAGGCGGTCGGTGGATAAAAGCCCGGTAGCAGTCTCCTTTGTTTTTATGCTCATGTTGTCTTTCATGATGACATGAACACCATGGCATTTGTTTTTATTTTGGTTGAAAGTACGGGGATAGCGAGCACAAAAAAGGTGACTGCTGACAGACTGTTATCCTCCGAACTGTTCATTCATTAATTCATTCATCTTCTTCTTCCACTTCTTCTGGGGTCGGGTCGCAGGGGCAGCAGCCTAAGCAGTGAGGTCTCCCCAGCCACTTCCTCCAGCTCTTCCAGAGGGATGCCAAGGCGTTCCCAGACCAGCCGAGAGATGTAGTCCCTCCAGCGTGTTCTGGGTCGACCCCGGGGTCTCTTCCCGGTCGGACATGCCCGAATCACCACACTAGGGAGGCGTTCGGGAGGCGTTCTAATCAGATGCCCAAGCCACCTCAACTGGCTCCTCTCAACACAAAGGAGCAGCGGTTCTACTCCGAGTTCATCCTGGTTGATGGAACTTCTCACCCTGTCTCTAAGAGAGCCCTGCGAAGGAAACTCATTTTAGCCGCTTGTATTCGCGATCTCGTTTTTCGGTCACTACCCAAAGCTCATGACCATAGGTGAGGGTAGGAACACAAATTGACTGGTAAATTGAGAGCTTCGCGGACCAAGCTCTGGACCTGGCAATACAGAGACCGAACGGCCCGTAGCAACAGGTCCGGTATCCCACATTCCTGGAGTACACCCCACAAGATAGCCCGAGGGACACGGTCGAAAGCCTTCTCCAAGTCCACAAAGCACATGTGGACTGGTTGGGCAAACTCCCATGCCCCCTCCAGAATCCTGTAGTGTGTAGAGCTGGTCAAGAGTGCTGCGGCCGGGACGAAAACCACGTTGTTCCTCCTGAATCTGAGGTTCAACTATCGTCTGAATCCTCCTCTCCAGTACTCCTGAATAGACTTTCCCGGGTAGGCTGAGGAGTGCAATTTCATGATAGTTGGAGCACACCCTCCGGTCCCCCTTCTTAAAAAGGGGAACTACTACCCCGGTTTGCCAGTCCAGAGGTACGGCCCCTGATAACCACGCGATGTTGTAGAGATTACGTAGGATTATGTACAAATTACATAGGATCCACCATGCTGTTGTTACAGGAAAAGGAAGTGGAAATGACACCGTGCTGCTGTTTATGTCATTTGTTTTGACTCCCTTTTTTGTTGCTGTTATGGGCTTGTGATTAGAGGGAGTATCCATGTGGATGTTCACGTCCCCAAGTATCATTACATTGGTTGATGATGTGCAAAAGGTTGAGAGAAGTTTCAGTAATAAAGCCTGCAAGTTGTTTTGGTGGTCTATAAATAAGGAGTAATGTCATTAGGAGTGTGTTGTTGAATGTAAATGCCAGACATTCAAAAGTAAACACGTTGGAAGGAGGTAGGGGAGACGTTAACCCTTTCATCTGTCCAGTGAATGACGGCCAGACCCCCACCATGACCAGTAATGCGAGCTTTTTCAATGTATGTGTAGCCGGTAGGACAGAAGCCGTTTAAACTTGTGTAGACATCAGGTTTGTGCCAGGTCTCTGTTAGGCACATAATGTCAATCCCTTTGTCCGAAATATGATCATGAGTGAGACATGATATATTTGTCAGAGACTGTACATTAAGTTTTAGTCAGTGGGCGAAGGTGGAGTCCACTCCAGGGATTTCTGCTCCGCCAGGCCGTTGAGAGCCACTCTTGTTATTAGTCTTCATGGTAACAGTGCTCTGATGACGTAGTCGATGCGCTTCAGAGTGGCAGGACAACAGGGAAGATTTCCATCAACCCGGGATAATATGCAGATTTAGGTGCTGTCTAAAGGTGGAGCTCCTGATAGAAACCTGGGTTTGCTTTTCGCCACCTTTCCTTTCTGCAGCTGATTTCATCTTTCATTTGTATCACCTGTTCTTTTAGTTCAAGTATATGTTTAACAAGTTCATGTTCTGTCAAGCTTCTGTTTTTGGCATTTGCCCCATGAACATTTATTTACCTGCGAGCTTGTCTGCCTAGTTAGGTAAGATTGTGGGTTTTTTTCTGCGCAAGTCTGAGTGGTGGGGTATGAGCCTCTTTTTGAGTGAAGTCCCATTGATAAGAAAAAGTGTCTAACCATTGAGTTGCTTTTGGAATGTTAAGAAGAGCGTATAGTGTCCGTCCGTCCATCCCTCCGGCATACGTGTACATATGGAAACCCTGTGGTGATATTTCTCATGCCAGTATATAACTATTGTAATGGGAATGAATGTCTGAAGGATGGTAACTTATTCTGCTCTGCTGCTCCAAAATGTTACTTGTTTCCAGCCATAAAGTAAAATAATTATTTTTATAAAATAAAATAATTTTTTATTAAAATTAAATACACTTTTTAATAAAATAAAATATTTTTTATAAAAGAAAAAATTTTAATAAAATTAAATACACTTTTTTAATAAAATACACTTTTTTAATAAAATAAAATACACTTTTTTAAATAAAAAATGTTAAAAATGTAAATAAAATAAAACACACTTTTTAAATAGATGATGGGTGGAAGTATAATATCTAGATATTTGCAGTTCACAATTTTTCATTAAAATACATGCTATAAGAAGAACAACTCACTTTATAAATGTTATTTTTCAATATTGCCAAAAGAAACCTTTGTGTTCCAAAACAGTACAGGTTTTTTTTATTTTATGTGAGTATATCCTGTAAGTTTTGTTGACCTTCCATTGCTTGATAGGTGTATGAAGAAGGAAGATGACAGGTCCAGCAGCGTGAATGACTCATTGTGTGGCCAAGATGATCGGCCAATCACTACTCAAGCCTGCCACCTGCCTTGCCCTGGCCAATGTGTCACATCAGAATGGAGCCCATGGAGTGAGTGCCCTATGGTGAGTGAATGTCTGACTTAAAATAAGTCAGAATATAGGAGTGTGTTCTCTTATTATAAAAAACAAAGAAATGGACAGTCGCTCCCCCCCCCCTCCTCCAAACACATGTGGTGATGGTGTCGGTGGTGGTTCAGTACTAGGCTCATAAATTCTAATATTACAGTTATGAGTTAGAGAAATATATGTCTTTTAACCTTCCCATGTAGCTTTAGCCTACAGTTTATGCTATAAATATGCTATAAGCATTTAAAAAGAAAACATGTTACATGTTCTCCCCATGCTTGTGTAGGTTTCTTCCGGGTGCTCCGGTTTCCTCCTGCAATCCAAAGACATGCCCATTAGGCTAACTGGCTGTTCCAAATAGCCCCTAGGTGTGAGTGTGAGCGTGAATGGTTGTGTGTGAGTCAGCTTGTGATGGTCTGGAAAGCTGTTCAGGGTGTGTCCCAGCCTAGCGCAGTGTCGGCTAAGATAGGCTCTAGCCTCTCCGCGACCCTAAAGAGATTAAGAAGTTCGGCAAATGAGTAAGTGAGAATGATGTGTACGTGATGCCTCCTTATCTCTGGGTCTCAGCTTGTGAATTAGCATTAGCAGATCTGCCAAACAGCCACTAAAAACTGTTGATAAGCTTCTAACTGACTGTAACATTTACACCTGCACAACGTGTTTGCACTCAATCCAAAAATGAGATCATTTACAATGCCTAGGTGTGTGGAAGGAGGAACTGTTTTCTTTCTCTTTTCCCCTCCTTTAAAAATGTAACGCACATGAAAGAGAAAATCCAAAGGAGTGTGTTGGTGCCTGGATTCCATTGTGACATAATTGAAACAACCTGTTTTCTTGTTCTGTAGTTTTTGGCAGTTAGTGCTGTAAAATGATAGCTTACATGCTAAAATAACTGGCAGTGAATTTCCACCTATCTAGTAAATTACAGCTATAGCTCACTGATCTCAGTAAAGGACTGGAATCGTGCATCCTAGCACTTGTACGCAGCAAAATTTGAAGCCAGATCGGCACCATCTAGGTGAGACCACTTCACACTTTACAGCATGTGGAAGTTATACTGGAACAGCATAAAAAGTTGGGGAAATGGAAATAATTGCATATGAGACGCAAATTTCATTCGTTTAATTCATTCATTCATTCATCTTCTGAACCGCTTATTCCTAATTAGGGTCGCGGGGAGGCTGGCGTCCATCTCAGCCAACTCTGGGCAAGGGCGGGGTACACCCTGGACAGCTCGCCAGGCCATCGCAGTTCGTTTAATTTATTAATTTATTTATTTTTGTACCTATTTCTGCCAAATTTCAGTTGTGCAGAGATGGGAGGTGGGGGTGGGGGGTTTGATTGGTGGTACATCAAGTATATCAAGCAGCATGTTATGAAGTAAGTTTTGGTAAAGTTTTATGAATTTAGGATATGCTGACCTTCAGCATTATCTGGGTTTTTGAGCTGTGTCGGCTTCCGGCTGTACTACTCAGTCGTCAGGTCTTATCACTGAGCTGTATATAAAACCGGAGGGTTTTCTTTGACCACCATATTGGTCCTCCCTATCAGCTGTCAGTTGCAATAGTAAATAATATAAAACACAGCAAATAAAAATAAGATGATTTCCTGATTTAGTCATTTTTTTGTGTCTGAGATGCATTAAACAATCAGAAGACTGTAATTTGTTTAAATAACGTATTTATTTATTATTTGTGTCTGAGGCAAAAGGGATTGTAAAAGTTTCATGCTTGTTGTTTTGCTAAGTACATGAGTAGAGAGGACAAATATGGTGGGCATATGGCTTCAATATCATTGGTGGTTATATTAGAGAATCAGTATATTGTTCACTATTTCCTATACTAGTCATAATATCCTACATGCTTGTAACTTACTGTAGTGCTTCCAGTTGTATATAGAGCTCAGTGGGTCTTACAGCAAAGTGATCTCACCAAGATGGCTGCAATATGGCTTCAAAACTAAAACAGTGATGCACAATCCAGTATTAATTTATTTATTTGTTTGTTTATTTATTTTTCCACCAGTGCCATAGTACGACAACTTATTTTCTTATTTTAGACTAAGGGCAGACCAGACACCACAGTGACTCACTATTGCCTCTTGAGGTACAAAGTGGTATCATAACACAGGGGGCAGCCGTGGCCTAATGGTTAGAGAAGCAGCTTTGGGACCGAAAGGTTGTTGGTTCTGTTCCTGAACCAGCAGGAAAAATGTGTGGCAGTGGGGGAGTGAGCTGTACCTATGCTTCCTCTGCCTTCATGGCTGAAGTGCCCTTGAGCAACACACCAAACCCCAACTGCTCTCCTAGCTGGTTATCATACTAACTTCAGTAGATGTTTCTGCAACATGATACATAGGCGTCGTGATGCATAAACATAACTTTAAAGGTGTTACCTCTTCACATTCTGTTCATGATTTTAATGATTTGAAACAGCTTTTTTTTTGTCTTAAACCAAAATTCTCACACAGTTGAATTGTGTGTGCGTGTTTCTCCAGGGCTGTAATGAGAAGGAATTAAGATGGAGGAGTAAAAAAGTACTGAGGATGCCAGGAAGAGGACACACCTGCCCCGAACTGAATGAGACACAGTCCTGTTCTAACACTACCTGTCTCTCATACTCCTATGCTTATTCAGGTACTCATACACAAAAACACACATAAAACACATGTTCTTATCATAGCATCATAGCACAAGTAATATTCATTAATCTGCCAAATTTAATCCTACTAGCATCATGGGGAGGCTGGTGACTATCTCAGCTGACACTGGGTGAAGGCGGGGTACACCCTGAACAGTTTACCAAACCATTGCATGGTCGACACAGCCATCCACACTCACACCTAAGGGAATTTGAAACAGCCAATTAGCCTTATTTGCATGATTTTAGACTGTGGGAGGAAACCAAAGTGCCCAGAAGAAACCCACGCTACACTGGGAAAACAAACACCACACAGGGAATGCGAACTCAGGACCTTCTTGCATAACCACTATGCCACCGTGCCACCTATAAGTAAAATTGTGAACACACAATAATGCATCTAAATAATAAGTATGTAAATGTGTGTGTTTAAAGACTGGAGCAGTTGTCAGCTCAGTGACGATGCGGTATGTGGTCAAGGAACGAAGACGCGCCTTTTGAACTGCATCGATAACGATGGAAAGCTGGTTGAACTCAGCATGTGCAAGGAGGTGATATAGACAATATTTTATGTATGATTAGTTGGTTCTTCCATCCTCCTATATCAGATGAATGTTTCACACTGACTCTATATTCTTATTATTATCTGTGATCTAACACCAGTGGGGTCCTTCGCGAGGGAAGCTGTCCGCGCCATGTGAAGTGAGCTGTCCTGTTGACTGCCTGCTCTCTGATTGGTCACTCTGGTCCGAGTGCTCGCACACCTGTGGAGCGCAAAGTACGAGAACACAATTCAGCATATTTGTTTAAATATGTGATTCTTGCTAATTATAACCTGCTTGATATCTACTGTCATCCATACCGGTTTTGCTATGCAGCTGCCTGCTATCCTAGTCTTATCTTACATCTTGCATTACATTTTCATGTCTGCTGTGTACCATCTGTTGGGATGTCACATGACATGCATTTTTTTCTTATAATTAATTTACTCTTATTATCTTATAAGATTGGTATTCAGTGAGCTCAATCATCCATTACATTATAAATATTATATCCACTGACAGGTGTAGTAAGTAACACTGATTATCTTATAACAGTGGCACCTGCCAAGAAGTCTGATGGATTAGCAAGAGTGTGAATGGTTAGGGGTGTGTCACAAGGAGCACTGTGCCAAGGTCAAAGGTCACATATGCAAATAAGCTAGCCCACACACAGGTTTAGGTCATAGGGAGTGTCTATGCAAAAGTTTATAAAGCTGGCATGTGCATGAGCCGAGCAATGGCCCGGACAAACTTTATATGGTCAAGGTCACTGTGCCAAGGTCAAAGGTCATATATTCAAAGGTCACATATGGAAATTAGCTACCCCATGCAGAGCTTTAGGTCATAGGGAATGCCTACGAAAATGTTCAGAAAGCTGGCCTGTGCATGAGCTGAGCAATGGCCGGGACAAGTTATTACCACGCCGGCCGCCCGCCCAGCCACCAAGCCAACAACAATACCCCTCCAGTCATAGCTGGCTGAGGGGCAAAAAATGTTCCCACATAGTATGAAGTGCATAATTATATAGCACTTTGTATATAATGTGATATAATAATATAATATAGTCTTTGTATTCTGTAAAATTTCAGAATTCCTCTTTATTAGAGCTGAGGCTGAAACAGCAGTGCCTCTGTGAACAAAGCGAGCTCTGAGAACACATGGCTTGCCAAGATTGAAGTGGACGAGCTACAGTGCTTGACCTCATTAACGCTCTTGTGGCTGAATGAACACAAATCCCCTCGCACTGCCACGCTCCGAAATCAAGTGGAGAGGATTCTTGGAAAACTAAAGGTTATTCAAGAGCACCTAAATCCATAATAAGAAGCTCAGCGGGGACATTTGCATGTCGTTTATCAGGTGCCTACATATGTTTGACAGTAAAATGTAGCTAAAATTGACATTGTGGAATATCCACATAAGAATTTTAAACCAAAGATAAAACATAACTTCCTTAGCGGAGGTAATTATACCTGTATCTTAGTATGCAATTTTGGTCAAAGCTGCTTACTCACTCACCGAGTCTGTCACGCCGAAAGCCTTAATCCTACCAGGGCCACAGGGAGGCTGGAGCCCATTCCAGCCAACACTGGGAGAAGGACGGGTACATCCTGAACAGCTTACCAGATCATCACAGGGCCAACACACACCACATTCACACTCACTCTTGGGGCAATTTGGAACAGCCAGTTATTCTAATGTGCGGGAGGAAACCCACGCAAGCATGGGGAGAACATGCAACTTCCACACAGAAATGTCCTCGCCAAGCCCGGCACTCGAACCAATGACCTTCTTGCTGGCCACCATGCCTCCTTGCTGATCTAGAAAAGTGAGAAACACTTTATGACCAATCAGATTCGAGAATTTAACAAAAGAAATGGTAAACAGCCAACATTGTACCTCAATAATTACAAAGAAATTTAAACAACAGATAAGACAAAGGAGGGACTCATTATGTTCTGATGCTTTGGTGTAACTTTCAGTCATTTAAATACACAAATGTGGCATTCTTTATGTTTCTCTTCACTCACTCATCTCATAAAACACTCAATCCTGTTAAAAGGGTCGCAGGGAGGCTCAAGCTTATCTCATCCGTCACTGGGCGAAGGCCAGGCCATTGCAGGGCAACACACACAACCATTCACAATCAGACTTACACGTAGGGGTCATTTGGAACAGCCAGAAAGCCTAATGTACATGTCTTTGGAGTGTGGGAGGAAACTGGAGCACCCTGATGAAAACCACGCAAGCACAGAGAGAACATGCAAACTCCACACAGAAACACCCGAGACTGTGAAACGAACCCAGGACCTCCATGCTGTGATGCAGACGTGCTATGTCTCTCTTGATCATAACTGAAATAATAACTCGGGGTTGTTTTATTTACCTGGCTTTCACATCAACTGCCACATCAGTTGGTGCTGTTAAACAGCACAGTTGTTATGGTTACAAAGATCGCTCTGTTCTTGTCATGTTTAATTCAAACATTTCCATCTGTTTTACTCTATTACATACTTGTTTCCTGCATAAATGCTAGTATAAATTCTTTTTTACTAATGTTCTTATACTGATTGGACGGCTGAGCGTCAACTCTCCGTCTCGCGCAAGCTGTTATTTATGCTCACTGTCTCGGTTAGATTTCACTATGGGAGAAAATGAGTGTCAGGAGCTCTGGTTCAGAAAAGCAAATTATTTTTTTATTGACTGAATACATGTCCTTAAGAAGATAAGACGGAAACAGATTACGATACGTCCTAGCCGATCAGTCATCTGTCATGAAACATATGCTGTCTAAAATACACTTGGCATAAATTAGCAGTCTAACACATAAACTGTCATGGCATCAAGCATTATCATGAAAATTACCGTGAACAGCTGTATGTTCCTCTTGTATCCCTGGACATCAATTGTCATGGCAACTCAGGATTTATTCCATGATTAGGATGCAGGGTGCAAGTAAATTTCATCTAGGAATAGTGTGATGTTTGTTCGGGGATGATGCCTAGTCAAACATAGCATATTCATATTGATAGGCATAAGGGCTATGCACAGCATTACATGCTCAGATGTATTCGGGGTTACCTAAAAGTAGTTAAAATGTGTATGTGCATAAAAACTGATGCTTGGCTTAAATATTGTTTGTAGGTTTTACAGTATACACTATAAAGAAACCTTTACAGGGCGGCACGGTGGTGTAGTGGTTAGCACATCTGCCCCAGAAGGTTCTGGGTTTGATTCCCAGGTTTGGGCGTTTCTGTTTGCATATTCACCCGGTGCTTGTGTGGGTTTCAAACTGACCCTAGGTGTCATTGTGAATGGTTGTGTGTTGCCCTGCGATGGTCTAGCGAGCTGTTCAGGGTTTACCCTGCCTTTGCCCAGTGTAAGTCGACATAGGATCCATCCTCCCCACAACGCTAGTTGTAGGATTAAGCGGTTCAAACAAATGAGCGAGTGAGGCACTGCTACTGCACTTTGCAATCAAAGCTTGTTGAAAGGTCATGCATAAGCTGGGCACACCTGGGACATCAGCTGAAAATGACCTTGTGTTTAAATAGATGCAATAGTTAATAATGGTGCACTGAAGGCGTGGTACATGTCACTGAAAGCAGAATGTTGACTTGATTTGGCAACATCTACCAAACCTGACCCAAATAACAGTTTAAGTATGTATTACACAGGAACATAATTTTTTGTTATAATTTTTAAAAAGGTCTTTTTAATAGTGTAACATCTATTTTGTGGAAGTTTTGCTGAAATTTGTGACACAGTGTGACAGGGGGGTGGGGGTGGGAGTTCCAAAAAAAGCTCCCAAAAAGTGCGACATTCTTTAGGAACTACCCCTATACTATACAGGAACATAAAAAGAAAAGCAACCTAAAATTAGCTATTGAAAGTTTATTAATATGTATATATTTTACCTATGACAGAGATGAGCCCTGCATGCTCCAAGCCAAGCTAAATCTACTCATTCAGAGTTTAGTACAATCTTCATATTGTTGCACTCCATAAAGGTGTTTTAGGCTGTGGTTTATTTACAACACCTGCTCCATGTGACCATGACAGGCTGGGAGTTAAGCATTATCCATTCAATATAATGTACTTTTAATCCCAAGATACCAATCTGGACCAATCAGCTGACCGGCAGACCAAACTGAAGGTGTACAGTGCAGTAGTGTTACCTTCCCTGCTATATGACTGCAAAGCTTGGACTGTTTACAGCCTGAACCAACTGCAATGCTTCAGATCGATCCCCCGCATCAAGTGGCAGGACATGGTCTCTGACACAGAATTGCTGCAACAGGCCCAGATGAAGACCAATACGTGCACCGTATTGTCAGCCGCCTGAGGAAGCAGCTACTCTATGTAAAGCTAACAGAAGGGAAGCACTTCCACAGGGGACAAAAAAATGTAGGAAGAAGAAGCACAAAACCACCTGTCTGGTGTAATCTGGTTAGAACTGGTAGTGCAGATTTTGAGAAGTGACGCTTAAAAGAACTGCAGGAGAAACACCAGCGGTCCACACCGGAACAGTCGGTTCAGAGCAAAGATAGGCCTGATCAGCCATTTTCGTACGCATCCAACCTCTTAGTGATGATGTGAAATCGAGGTCAAGTATATCGCACTAAAACCTATCAATTTATCATTTTGTGCATTTTTTTATCTGACTGTGTTGTAACCACTTAAAAACCTAAAGAAAAAACAGAACATTTGATAAAATTAAAACTGTTAATTGGCTCAACATCAACACATGGGTCTTTATTCACTCCATGGAGGAAACTCTGTTGCAGCTGCTTAATACAGCTAACTTCATAAATAATGTTGTTGCTCCTGGGTATATAATGTCTTCTGTGTGTGTGTGTGTGTGTGTGTGTGTGTGTGTGTGTGTGTGTGTGTGTGTGTGTGTGTGTGTGTGTGTTTATTCAGGTCAGATGACACGCTCCAGATTGGTTCTACATCAAGCAGGTGAAGGTGGTAGACCCTGTCCCTCTCAACTCTCTCAAACTAAACCTTGTCCTAATAAACCCTGTTACAGCTGGATATTGGGAGACTGGAACTCTTGCAGGGTGGAGGTACCAATGCAATTCCTATCATAAAGTTTTATACACACATACACACACACACACACACACACACACACACACACAAAGCACTTGAGCCGGATTGACACAGGGACAAGTGACCACACCAGCAATATGAGCCACAAGAGGTATAATTTTCTGAAGGATTGCGAAGTGGGTGGGTGTGGAGTTCAACTGAGCTGAACTTTCATGCGACAACCAATCAAAATGTTAAAATTCTGTTGAAGCTCAAATGCCACCAAACACTGACTTCCCCAAAACCTTTTACTATACGTTTCCACAGACCCTGTAAAATAGGCGAATTCACATGCAGTTCAGCGGCAAATCGATTTGCTTTTCACTTGTCGCTTCCTGTCTGAATGCAGCTTTAATAGTTTGCTCCTTGTAAAACTGCCCGGAATTTTCTTGCTTTGTTTACAATCTACACTCTCCACTACTATATGTCTGATCATCCATACAAGTGTTCCTAATAAAGAGGCCAGGTGTATATAGTGGTAATTGATGTGTATTCATCCCCAGCACTGAACCTGACACTGTATTATTTTGAAAAAAGTTTCAAAAGTGGACTTGGGATTGGGGGAGGGTCTAGAGGGGGCGGGGTAGGGTGGGACCAATCAATCAGCATTAATTTGGAAAATAGCATTTTTACAGACTCAAGGGAGGTGGCAGGAGGTGGTGGGATGGCAGCCCCCACCTCTGATCAGAAGGTATTTACATTCACAGACTTGATTATGTAGAAAAGTACCAAATGGTCGACTCTTCATTAGAATAGATCTTGTATACTGTATTTCATAGTTAGTTTAGCCAGGAAGGTGATTAGTACTCCGCCTCACAGTAAGAAGGTCCTTGATTCAAGTCCCGCGCTCGGGCATTTCTGTGTGGAGTTTGCATGTTCTCCCAGGAAGGCACAGCTTTCCTCCAGGCACACCAGTTCCAACAGTCCAAAGACATGGACAATAGACTAATTGGCTATTCCAAATTGCCCTTAAGTGTGAATAGTGTGTTTGTTGCCCTGTGATGGTCTGGCGAGCTGTTCAGGGTGTATCTTCTCTTCACCCAGAGTTGGCTGAGATAGGCTCCAGCCTCCCTGTGACCCTAATGGTAGGATTAAGCTGTTTGGCAAATGAGAGAACGAGAGAGAAAATAAATGGTATATGTGTATATGTACTGTAATTCCATGCCAATCACTTTTTAATTGAAAATGTGAAATAGGGCTTTCCTCAAAAAAAAAAAAAAAAAAAAGGCAATATTTTGGTGCATGTGTGTGTTTTGGATGCATGGCTTTGCTGACTGGAGTTGTTTGGAGTTTCAGAGAAGTTAGTTTCAAGGAAAAAAAAATACAAATAATGATTATACCCAAAAGTGCAATAGTGTCGTACATGTACCTTATAAATGATTCCAGTGCTAATCTCTTATGAGCCCAGTGCAGTCATAAAGGTCCAAAATGAGAAAATAGCAAATGTAAAATAAAACAGAATCTGTCAGTAAATACTACTATAACTCTGGATGTAAACTGGTGTGTCAGTAATGAAATATTTTCATTGCCTGAGTAATAATGTGCCACAGGGGGACTCTATCCTACAACAGACCTTGTCACTTGCAGAAAGCGCGGATATGGATCAGTCACCTGGAAATATTGATACAGTGTGTATCAGACAATTCACCCTTCCCTGAATCCTCTGCAGCAAATAGCAGGTCACCATTTCCGATACCAAAACAAATCTGCAACAATTCTGTAACATACCAGGTCGTAGATCCTTAATTTTAACATGATATTGAAGATATTTTTCAAAGTACAATATTGAAGATATTTTCAACCATTAAGGGAAATAGAAAAATAAATAGGTGTATTTTTCCGAAATCTTCCTCGTTGGGCTTGTGGATGATCTCAAAGGGATAACTAACACTGAATGTAAGGTTTTGCTTCACAGACAGCGAGCAAGGGGGCAGCAGTGGCCCCCAGTGGTGGTAGGGTGCTGGCTTACTGATCCGAAGGTCGGGGGGTTCAAGCCCAACTATCACCGAGTTGTCACTGCTGTCCCCCTAGTGCAGCTAACTGGGTTATCAAAGGCTGGCCATGTCTCTCACTGTCTGTGGTAAGAGGCATGTAAAAGAATCATTGCTGTCGTTTGTCAAGAGTAGCCATTGAGTTGCCATCAGCATGTTTCTGCCCTGCGTTGGCCTGGTGAGCTGTCCAGGGTGTACTCTACCCTCGCCCAGAGTCGGCTGAGATGGGCACCAGCCTCCCCAGTTCAGAAAATGAATAAATGAATGAGAGCTAACAGGTAGCAAGCCTTCGGAACCTTAGAATAAGATGGTTATATCTATATGGGGAGCAGGTTTCATCTTATTGAGGCTACCGTCTTGCACCATCATGTTTCTAGAGTAGCCCAGAACCATACAGGCTTCAGTTGGTTGCAATGGAGCATCTCCACTAGATGATGCTAGATACCACTAAATCTTACACACTGGACCTTTAAGGCACATAAGTAGACTATAACCTTTTAGAGTAAAGCTTTAAAGTTAAAGCTAAAATACTGTATGGACCTTTGTTAAACATATAGAGTGTGTTACTCCATTTTTCAAAGTCTACAACACACTTTTAGAAACCAAAGAACTTAATTATACCATTATAATACTGTATCGTTAAACTTTTGTGTTAAAAGTAAGTATGTTTATGTGCATATTTAGGGTGCACAGTGTGGTGATGGGGTGAGGGAGAGGAATGTATCGTGTGTGGTGCACTGGGGTTCCCTCTCTGGACCTCCTCGTCCCAAACCAGTGCAGGACGATCATTGTGTGGAGAGCGGACTAAGCAAAGCCATGAGGACAGAGCTCCGTCAACCCTGCTCCATTCCTTGCCCAGGTCAAAAACACGTCAACAGTACATACTTACACATTATGCTGAAAAGGGGAAAACACTGATCATTTTTCATATGAGATACAGTTGCTAGTGCAACACACATACAACCATTCACATTCACACTCACTAGGGCTGATTTGGAACAGCCAATTAGCCTACTGTGCATGTTTTTTGGACTGTGTGAGGAAACCGGCGTACGCAGAGGAAACCCACACAAGCACGGGGAGAACATGCAAACTACATACAGAAACACCCGAGCCCAGGAATCGAACCCAGGACCTTCTTGCTGTGAGGCGGACCACCGCCCCACCGTAGGACACTTCATTGTTGTTATATTTTTAACATTGTTTTGTTCAGTTGGACTTTAAAATCCATTAACATCTGACTTTAAAGAGCCCTTTTTCTACTGTAAGAACTACACATACAGTAGCTGCAAGTAAATGTGGAATCATGTTTGATTACAATACATAGTTATACGTGTAACCTATTGCGGCACGTCAAGCTAGGGGCTTATGCTGTGTAGTAGCATGTTCTCCCTGTGCTTATGTGGGCTTCCTTCAGGTATTCTGGTTTCTTCCCACAGTCCAAAAATATGCACATTAGGCTAATTAGCTGTTTCAAATTGCTCCTAGGTGTGAGTGTTATTGGTTGTATGTATGTCCTGGGCCTGCAACGCTCAAGCTGTTCAGGGTGTACCCCACCTTCGCCCAGTGCCGGCTGAGATAGGCTCCAACCTCCCCGCAGCATAAATAGGATTAAGTGGTTCTGTAAATGAGTGAGTGAGTGATGTGTAACCTATGTTACCTTGTAGTAATGTGTCATTCTTAGACAAATACTCCATGCTTGTGAATGTAGCAATATAAGACAGGTGTCATATAAGGCTAAAATATTCACATTTTATGTAAAAGTGCTTTCCTTTAGTTTCAACATACTCTTTTAATTAATTTCCTTGCTTGTCACGTGTCACCAGGAGACTGTCATCTGACCAGTTGGTCACCATGGAGTGTGTGTCAGCTGCTTTGTCTAGACGGACGGAGCTTTGAGACACTGGGGCACCAGGCACGGTCCAGAGCAGTGATTGTCCAGGTCCCTGAAAACAAGGCTTCCTGTCCGAGTCAAGTCTACGAAACACGACCATGCCAACGTGAGTCAGTAGTGGGGTTGGCCAGATGGCAGCCATGAGCCTGCTCATGCATTAGACTTGGATAACCAATATGGCATTAAGCATGGTGCCAGCCAGTACTGGATAGATATGAAATTAGCTAATTAATGTATGCGTATTGACATTTTTGTGTATGTGTGTGTGTGTGTGTGCAGAAGGAACCTGTCTCAGCTATGAGTGGGTCACAGGCGATTGGAGGGATAATCAGAGAGCAGTGTGGTGTCAGCGCTCTGACGGAGTTAATGTCACTGGTAGTGCTGCTTATTTTTACATTATTTAAGTGCCATATAGTGCATGTGAGCTAAAAGTGTTTGATGTCCAGTTTGTTATTATCTTGAGGTATTGTAATCTCTGGCGTCCGTTCTTCTGTTTATGAGTTTGACTCTGAACAAAATCCTGACCACACACATGCATGGATTTTCACCAACTTGGTGGGAACACTACCCTACCTGGATCTCACAGAGGATTTGATATGAATTTCATAGCTGAAGATCAGAGCAAGGTCACTAATCTTTGGAGATAATGCGCTTATATTGCTCCCGAGTGGCGCATCGACAAGGTGCGCGACTATCAACCCGGAGATTGCAAGTTCGAATCTGGATTGATGCCACAGCCATCTGTGACCGGGAGTCCATGGGAGCTAATTGGCGAAGCTCTCACGGGAGGGAGGGGTTGCATGCGCTCACTTCCCTGTCACTCACAGCGATCACCAGCCAATCATGGGCGTCTGCGAGCTCATTCGTACAAGGGGGCGGATAGCACTTTCCCTCCGAGTGTGTTAGGCCGCCCCCAAATATGCATGCGCTGCAGTTTGAAAAGAGGCGGGGGGCAGCATCGCATGTCACGGAGGGGGCGTGTCAGTGGTGGGGACCCCTCCCTGGTCAGTGGTGGTCGTGTGATAGGGAAGGCAAAAAGTTGATGGGTGGGAATTGGATACGACTAAATTAGGTGAGAAAAAAATTGGCCTCACCAGCTCACGATGAAGCATGATGGTCGTAGCCTCACACTGATGTTTTGCTTCTTGCTCTGACAAATAAATAAGGAGGGTGTGGTTCAGTGGGGAGAAGGGCGTGTCTGTGTTTGTATCGCAAATGCAGTTCACATCGCAAGGGCTCTAATACCACAACCTGTTCTTTAACTTATTTCTGCATACAAAATGCTGACGAATACTTATGGCCCGGATTACAAAAACGGAAAGTGAAAATAATTATGACAACGTGTGTTTTTTGTTGTTGTTGTTGTTGTTGTTGTTGTTGTTGTTAGGAGGGTGCTTTCTTCAGGCTAAACCTTCGACTGAGCATCAGTGCAATCCACCTTGTACCAAGCCCTTCTCCTTCTGTACACAGGTAATATACAGTGTGTGTGTGTGTGTGTGTGTGTGTGTGTGTGTGTGTGTGTGTGTGTGTGTGTGTGTGTGTGTGTGTG
>JAOUQZ010000004.1:22419403-22444556 GCA_028564935.1 Neosilurus hyrtlii
ATATATATATATATATATATAGTATGTGGGAAAAAATAACAGTACTACAGTTTCATCCCGACAAGCCTGTTTCGTGGCTGCCCACTCATCAGGGGATTTTTTTTTTTTTATTTCATGTGTCGGTTTAGCAATGTTTGTAGGCCAGAATAATTTTAATAAGCAATTCTAACAATAATCCCTAAAAAAAAGACACTAGACCACAGATAAGTGCCCCTTATTCTCCTTAGATGGGATAATGATGTGTGAATGGGTGTGTGTGGTTAAGTCAGTGTAGTTACTGAAGCCAAATGACTCATGGCCACCATCCCTGTTCCTGAAGATCTCCCTGCCTGAAGGCTTTGGTTCCAACCCTAATCATACCCATCAGACCATCTAATGATTGTCTTCAGAAGTTCAACCAATAGTGGTCTATTAGATTTAGTTTAAAGCCTGAATGTATTCTCCAGGAACATTGCATTGCACTGTTAAAGATTTTCATAAAATTGTAATGATCAGACATTTTTTATTCATTCATTTATTCATTCGCTGAGCCACTTAATCCTACTAGGGTCGATCTGAAGATGGAACACCCTGACCAGTTCGCTAGTCCATCACAGGGCCAACGCACACAACCATTCACACACACAGCTAGAGGCAATTAGGAAAAGCCAGTTAGCCAAACGTGCATTTGGACGGTGGGAGAAAACGCTGAGCCTAGGACTCGAACCCAGAACCCTCTTGCTGTGAGGCAGGTGTGCTAAAAAGTATGCCACCATGCCACCCATACATTTGTTATAAATATTTCAATACAACTCTGAAAAGAACCAAGAATATTTTCAACATGAAACAGTCATAGCATTGCCAAAAAAGAAAAAATTTCCTGAAAAAGAAGTGTTAAGTAGGGAATGAAATTTAATTTTACCTGAAAGTTAAGGAAGGGACTACAAAGCCAATCAGCTGATTCTCATAGGAAGGAGGGATTGCATACGCTTACTTTCCTGTTACTCACAGCATTGTGTGTAATTGTGTTAGGTCACCTCCGAATACGCATGCGCAGCAGTTCGTAAAGAGGCGGGTGGCAGCATTGCATGTCACAGAGGGGGCATGTGCATGCTTACGTTCCTCCCTGGTTCTGGTGGTCGTGTGATAGGCAATACTTGAAGTGTGGGAATTGGATACAAATAAAATTAGAGGGAAAAAATGGGGGAAATCAAAAAAACAAAACAAATAAAACTAGAAAAGCGATCAGAGAGCGCAGACCTCTGCCAAGGCTGCAAGAAATCTTTGAAACTTCCCTGAATTCAGAAAATAATCTGGATCACTGCCAAAATGTAATCAAACTTTTCTTGCATCATTTCTGACTCATCCTGAAAATTTCATCAAAATCCGTTTATAATTTTTTGAGTAATGTTGCTAACAGAGAGTCAAACAAAGCAACAAATAAACAAACCAACGCCAGTGAAAACATAGCCTCCTTGGTGGAGGTAACAAAGGAATGAACACACCCGTTGAAAAGGTCCTTATAATTTTAATTTGAGCTTGGCCTCATATATAAAGATATTAAATCTGTGATTGACATTAGGCATGGTTTTCAAATAAGTGAACGAGGAGAACACTTAGCACAAGGGGACACTCCTGTAAGAAAGTGTATTCTACAGAGCCCATCACGGGACATACAGGAAAACATATTGTGGAGGAAAAAAGAATCTCAAAAAAGGAGTAAGCTGAGGTGGTTCAGGCATCTGATTAGGATGCTTCCAGGTTGCCTCCTTTCAAAGGTTTTCTGGGCACAGCTTACTCAGGGGGAGGCCCCAGGGGTAGACTCAAAACTTAGGATTCCCCAGGAGGAGCTGAAGAGTGTTACTGGTTAGAGGGTTGCCTGGATTTCCCTCCTACACCTGTTGCCTCCATGACCTGACCTCAGATTAGCTGAGAAAAATTTTATTTATGGATGGAGAAATTTTTGTGAGATCTTGCAAAACTTTCTACTTTTTTACCCAAAACTTTCAACCTTGACAGTTTTTTCCTCTATGTCCCTTTCCATGCTTTATACAGTACAATATTGTACAATATTGTCACAAATGAAAGTTTTAGGATGGCACAGTGGCGTAGGGTTACCACAGCAAGAAGGTCCAGGGTTTGAGTCCCAGGCTGAGGCATTTGTGTGTGGTTTGCAGGTTCTCCCCTTGCTTGAATGGGTTTCCTCCAGGTACTTCGGTTTCCTCCCACAGTCCACAGATATGCACATTAGGCTATCCTAATTACCCATATCCATTGGCTGTTGGAAATTGCCCTAAGGTGTGAATATGAGTGTGAATGGCTGTGTGTGTGTGTGTGTGTGTGTGTGTGTGTGTGTGTGTGTGTGTGCATGCCCTGCAATGGTTTGGTGAGCTGTTAAGTCTGTACCCTCCCTTTGCCCAGTGTTGGCTGAGATAGGCTCCAGCCTCCCCCCAACCCTAGTAGGATTTAGCAGCTTGGAAATGACGGCAAATGAACGTTTTATAATCTTATGTACATGCTCACACTTATTCGACCAAATAAATACACGCACCTGCTATCAAAGTTTTAAGTGCCATAACCCTACAAGCCTTTTTCTTTTCCTGTAAAGTTCAATTCTGATATTTGTGGTCAAGGGTCATTTTACAGCATTTCCTAATAAAATGCCACCCTCTAGTGGTGAAAATTAGAACTGCATAAAATAAGCTTTCTTGTGTGTGTGTGTGTGTGTGTGTGTGTGTGTGTGTGTGTGTGTGTGTGTGTGTGTGTGTGTGTGTGTGTGTGTTTTACCCTTCCAGCAAAAACCCTAAGGATGATCCAGGCTCCTGTAGGACTCAGAGGGCTTTAGCACTGGACTATGATGGAGATGCAGATATGTGACTGTCCTGTGGTTGAGACTACAGCTCCAGCTTATGCAACTCGGAGATCTCCAGAGACAAACCAAGGTCATTCCAGCTGCCAGAACCATACTGTTTCAAACCAAGCCCTGTGCCTCTACATGTAGTGTGTGTGTGTGTGTGTGTGTGTGTGTGTGTGTGTGTGTGTGTGTGTGTGTGTGCATTTGTGGTTTGATTTTTACAGAACAAATGTACGGTGGGCTAAAACCAGCTGAAGAATTATGACAATGGGGCAAATGAAATGTTAATCTTGAAAATGGATTAAGTGATTTTTTTTTTTCCAAAACAAACTTCCTTTATGCACTATGTTAGTGCAAAAAAAAAAACAAAACAAAAAAAAAAAAAAACACTGGGTCTGTAATGTAAACTTACATGTTGGTGTTGTTTTTTAGGATTCTGGCTGTTTACCATTTTTGAGGCTGAGTAACAGTAGAATTTGTTAAATCCAGACACTGGATTAACTATGTGCAGCTTAATTCAGTCACAATCTCCCTTGCGAGCAGTTATTTAGCTATTTTTGTCATATGTATGTCATGACTGTTGCTGGAATGATTTGTAAAGGAATTAAAATCTTCTGAGAACGAAGAATCATGGGCACATTTTGGACATAACCCATGATATAGACAGTGAACTCCCTAGAATGTGTGGTTGGATATTCAGATCACAGGACGACGACAATATGGGCCTGCTAAAGTGACCCCATCTGCGTCTTCAAATAATTCATTTGTGTCATTTATTCTGTCGGATTCTCTTCAGTCTGGTCTGAAATTAAATGAAATCGTCACTGACATCTGCATGAGCTGCCCCACTACTGAGCTCTACTGTCATCCTTTATTAGTCCCAACCAGCTGAACTGGATCAAACTCAAACCGATGAGCAAGTAGCATCATAGAGGCAGTAGGATCATTATGGCTACATATGTGCCGATCAGCTCCAGGAAGCAGGTTGCACAAGCATGGATGTGACAGTAGGTGGTAATATAATGCAAACTGAAAACCCAGCCGACAGAAAAAACTTCACTCGACAGTGAATCTGCGCCAGGATCAAGAAATGGGAGCCAAATTCTGGATTCATGGGTGGAGCCAAAAGATTACATGGTCTGTCTTTACTGCGACAGACATTGGGTTGGTTTTGTCCAGTTTTCAAGTCTGTGTCTGGTGAATAATAAACAGAGGTTGGATTAAAAAACTATGACTTCATCCTTCATCTGTATTCTGAACGCTGTTCGCATGTGGCATCAAGAGAGTCAAATCACGAGAAGTCGAGTTTTAGGTTGGGGAGCGGTCTGATTCAACTCCGCTTTTGAGCTAGTCGGACTCTCCAGCTGTACAAAATGCACCAATGGAGGTCTGCGATAAGCCTCGTCCAAATACTGATATGAAATTGGCTACATTGATTTATGACTGCAAGTTAAAAAGAAGCTATTATGCTCCAGAAAGATAATACTGAAGGCTATTTAGACATGGAATCATTTTATCTCAGAATGAGTTCACCACAAGATTAATAATTCACTTATTTCCAAAATACTGGCTCTTTATCTCTCACACACATCCTGCAGTGTCATCAAGTACTGTACATGAAGGCACACTCTTTCCTTACACTTTAGCGCCAGCTTGAGGTGTAAACCTGCGGGCTTTCCTGCCCATCATGGAGCACTTCACCCCATCTTTACAGCCGTCTTTCTCCTTCGTCTGACCTATCTCCTAGGACATCCCACTCTTCCCTTCTTCTCCATCCCTCTATCTCTCCACTCTCCTTCTCCTGCACTGCATTTTGAGAGGAAGCACTCTCTTGCACAGTGTGTGTCTTATCAGATGAGATAAGACTGTGAGCTTGGGTCCTAATAGCGTCTCAGCGCGGCGAGATTCTTCTCACGTGTGCTCCGAAAAAACAAACACATCATCCAGCCGCAGGACCATACATCATTCCCATACAGCATGCCGCACCTTACCACGAAACTAGCTCTTTCATCAAACCCCGGGTTTACTCATTCGAAGACAACACTGCAACACTCCAGGGAAATTTCTTTCAAGTAACATTTTCCTGCAGATACGTACTCATCATATATAGTACTGTGCAAAAGTCATATTTCTTAGCCTATTTTTAACTATAAACTTTGTTAGAGATTTTCATTTCACTACTTTTTGTCGAATTTGTGCAGAACACTGCGAATTTCCTTATCAATAACGATTATTGGAAGGTGAGGTGGACATCACTGAATAGTCCCTAAAACGGAACATTGAGGCAAATCACAGACATCCATTCAGCACTGAATTGTTTTAGTATATACATGGGAAAAAGCTGAAAATCTGATTAAATCAGGAATTTTTATAGTTAATTTTAACTATGACAAAGGCAGGTCAGGTGAGTGCCGTACAATCTGAGCAGAACTAAGCGTTGTGTAGCTAACTGCATCTTTTTAGCCTACTCATTCAGAGTTTATTATATACTACGTGAAAATGTAAGCATCCTGCTCTCTGTAAAGGTTTGGTTTTATACTTTTCAAAGTTTTAGTACATACTACACGGATACACAAGCAAAAAAAACTAAAGTTACATTTTTACTATTTATTGTGAAAAGTATCGATGACGCCACGCCATCTGCTCCAAGTGCCCATGACAATCTGTGAGTGAACTGCTGTCTTAATTCAAGTATTATCCACTTGCGATATGAAACAATTAGTGAATGAGGTAAAGTATTATATGGAAAATTATTCACCAAGTAGTTTATCAAAGCCGAGTTTATCAAAGACGATTTTACATATGTAAAAGTGGGAAATGTGGGATATGTAATAATTATCCTTGTCACAGAGTAGTGCTAGGTACTTGCAAGATCGAGGGCTACCTTGCTGAGAGAGCAGAGAAGAAGGAGAGCTGATGCCTATGATAGCTGTATGTACCCGCCGTTGATAAATTAAGTGAATTATTTGTGAATTAATTACTTAGTGGAAAGTATTTGAATGCCTCCTGATTTTCACAATACAAAAGATACTCGCTTTACTATGTTGCTAGCTAGTTATGGGATGAGTATTCTATACAGTTAGTGCCGTTTCCAATTCATCCTTGACAAAAATTATCCCTTTTTTACACCAAACACAACTTGGTCACAAATAAAATCAGCTTTTTGTGATGATCATGGAGTCTTGAAAGTGGGCAGCCATTATGTCTGGGATGATGAGCACAGAAGAAACATAGAAATAATAAAATAGACAGGCTACGCCCTGCTGCTGATGGCTTCAGCATGTCCGAAGCACTGCGGCCCGGAACTGTAAACTTCGTTAAATATTCTCAACGTTTAAATAAAACATAGATGCCATGTCTTCCAGACTAAAGAGGACAAGGACCATCCAAAATGTTTTAATGCTGTTAAAAAATCTACATTTCTGGTGGCCTGGGGATGCATGAGTGCCTATGGAATTGAGAGCTTGCACATCTAGAAAAGCACCATTAATAGTGAAAGGTTTTTTTTTTTTTTTTCAGAAACTGCATACTGCATGTATTACTATAGTATGGCTGTTTAAAGCTGGCATGCCTGCAGTGCAGACTTCCCACCAAATAAAAACATTTGGGACATCATGAAATGAAAAATATGATTATGAAGGCCCAGCTAGAGTCCTCAGGCTAGAATGGGACAACAATCTTCTCCCAAAAGTCAAGCAATTCGTTTCTTCTTTTTTGCAGCCATTTATGGACTGTTGTTAAAAGAAAAGGGGGGGCTACACAGTGAACATGACCCAGTCCTAACTTGGGAAGACGTGTTACTGCAATCAAATTTTTCATACAAGAGTAAATTCCATCAGTTTAAACATTTGATATATTTTCTGTGTTCCATTGTGAATAAAATATGGGTTTATTAAATGTGCAAATTATTGTTTTCTGTTTTATTTACATTTTGCACAATGTCCCAACTTTTTTGGAAGTGGAGTGGTAAGTAAAACAAAGTGGGGCAGCAGTGGCTCAGTGGTTAAGGTTCGTAAAAGGTAGGCCATAGGGATGCCGTCGGCGTGTTTCTGCCCTGCGATGGTCTGGCGAGCTGTACGGTTTGTACCCTGACCTTGCCCAGAGTCGTCTGAGATGAGCGCTAGCGTGGGTTTGAGCCCCATGCAAAGATGCTTCCGTGTGGAGCTTGCATGTTCTCCCGGTGTGCACGCAGGTTTCATCCAGATACTCCACAGTTTCCTCAAACAGTCCGAAGATTTCTATGCTAGGCTAATTGGCTGTTTCATTTTGTTTTGTTTTTTTTGTTACAAAAAAATTAAAACTGGAACATGGCTGTTGGGTCACCCCTTCCCCATGCTTGAGTGGACACAGCCATAATGGCAGGGTTGCCAGGAATAATTATGGAGGAATAATGAAAAGGGGATAATAGAGGGGATAACAGTCGTACAGCAGAAATGCATGTGCACCGCAGTGAATTTGTTTCTCATGCAAAAGCTGGGAAGGAAAAAAATGGCCTTTTTTTTCCACTGCTTGTTTTTTTCCCTACTTGTTTAAGGTGAATGGTTGTGGGATGAGTGTCGTTCAGCTAGAAAACTTGCTGAGTGAAATTGCAAACACATCGTTACTGAAAAAAGGTTAAACATAGATACATGTTAAACTGTTTCACAGTCGTTATCAACATCTTGCGTCTAATAAATACTGTTCAGAGACCACAAATGCGTTGTATTCTTCTTGTGTGGGAATTAAATGGTAAATTGCCGTTTCCAACCCTCCTCCTGGGCATCATTTAACTAACATACCACTAGACTGACCACCATGCAGCGTAAATGCATAAAAGAAAAAGAAAACCATTTTTACAGGCATTTTTCTGCCTTCTCTGTTTCTGATGGCTGCAGTAAGAGGTGGTGTGTGTAATTGTGCATGAGGAAAATTAATTGTGCCACTTTATTGTCTATTTAAAGTATTCACCCACAGGGAAGATGGTTGCCTTTCTTCACCTAATAATAATGTAGCGTTTTGCACACACATCATATATGTCCAAACGTGCTATGTTTTCTTTCACACATTCAATCACCAGCTTTCATTCTTGCTTAGAAGTAAACAAAGGTTTTAACCATTCATTTTTTTACTAAAGGAATACTGTTAAAACTAGAGGGGCATTCACAGGGTGCAAGGTCCTTTCACCTTGTAGCATGGAGAGGGTAGCAAATATGTTCTACAGTTGGCGCATGGTGGCGCGGTGGTTAGCACGTCCGCCTCACAGCAAGAAGGTCCTGGATTCGAGTCCGGGGCTTGTGCGTTTCTGTGTGTAGTTTGCATGATCTCCCCATGCTTGCGTGGGTTTCCTCCGGGCGCTCCGGCTTCCTTCCGCTGTCCAATGACACATTATGCTAATCGACTGTTCTAAATTGCCTCTAAGTGTGAGTGTCAATGGTCGTGTGTGTATTGGTCCTGCGATGGTGTACCCCACCCTCACCCAGTATTTGCTGAGATGGGTGCCAGCCTCTCTGCGACCCTCGTAGGAGATAGCAATAGTAATAGTAGCAATAGTGCTGGCTCCGTATGTCAGACTTGTCGACATCATGTGGAAGGAGTGCTGTTGTAGAGTCTCTGGTTATGAAGCAAAACTTACTGTTATTTCTTTCTATGCTCCAACAGAAAAATACATCACATCAACTAAGGAGACATTCTTTCATACCCTCCCAAGAGTCATAAAAGATGTCAAACTATCACACACCTCATTTAAGCTAGTTATTTGTGGCGACTTCAATCCAACAATAAGCACTGACTGCCAGTTTAACAGCCGGAAATGCACTGGTCCCAATAATGATGAAGAAGCAGATTAAGAGATTAAATGGAAAAACAAAGCTTATTAAAATCACACAGAGCAATAGCCTGTATACTGTGAATTCTTTGTTTGCTACTAGATCACCCATACATAGATGGTCCTTCAAGTTCAACCCAGGATATCTTTTCCCGGTTATCTGGGATATCCTCGACTACATTCTTGGTGAATGGTACATTAAAAGTGCTGCAAAGAGCTGCAGGGTGTACCAGGTGTCAGTGAATGTGACAGTGTTTGAATCGGATCATCGAGTCATAGTCTTAGATGCTATGCCCCCCACCAAGAGCAGGAGAAACAGCTTTAAAAAAAGCTGTACCAAGCCTCATAGTGTCCCGAATATAAAAGCACTTAGGGACTGATTTCAGAAATACAAATACTTGATGAACTCCTGAAGTTGCCTCAGAACAGGATGATGTGATTAAGAAGCTTATTGTGGATGCCGTCCGCACAGCCTCAGATGAGACAATTCCACCATCAGAAAAGGTCACTGAGGCTCCCGAGTGGCGCATCTACAAGGTGCACGACTATCAACCCGTACAGTTCGAATCCGGGTTGATGCCACAGCCATCCGGGACCGAGAGTCCATGGGAGCTAATTGGCCGAGCTCTCACAGGAGGGAGGGATGGCATACGCTCACTTCCCTGTCACTCACAGCGGTCACCAGTCAATCATGGGCGTCTGTGAGCTCATTCGTACGAGGGGCGGGTGGCAGCATTGTATGTCACAGAGGGAGCATGTGCTTGCTTACGCCCCTCCCTGGTCGGTGGTGGTTGATAGGTGGGAATTGGATATGACTAAATTCGGGGAGAAAAATGGGGGAAAATTCATGACAACAGTCATGAAAACAGCTCATCACACCCAAGAAACTGGAAGGACACTTTGCCCAGAATTTCAGGAGAGAGAGAGATTTCAACATGCAACCAGAGTTATCTGACCCTGAAGGCTACCCCAAAATTCTGCTCCTGCAAGATCTGGACCCTATCGGTAAAAGCCCACCAGAGATCTCCGAGGTTAGGAGTTGCTTGTCGATGTTCGTGTCAGGGGCTCGATGGAATCTTTGGGAAACAATTTAAATATCCCTCATCTAAGCAGCTGCTCATTTACCCCGTGGTCCTACTGTAAATAATATGGAACTCTTTCAGGATTCCCAGTGCATGGTTGCTCTCTTCTATAACATGTCCATTCAAGAAGAGGTCAAGGACCCTTGCTGAGAATTATCATGGCCTTTCCTTCATCGCCACCCTGTCTAAACTGGCATCTACTATGGTAGTAGTAGTAGTACAGAGAATGTATATAGTCTGAGAATTTTTATTAATGCCAGTGCACTTTGGTTTCAGTGCCAACAGATCCACCTGTGATGCTGGTTTCCATCCTTAAAGTCTTATATATAGGTACAAAGGCACTAGAAGGTTCTTTGACGAGTTCGTAGGTTGCCGACAATGGGCACTTTAGTGTCACTCAATATCTATATGGATTTTATAATGCGTCATGAGTCACCTCACTCATGGCGTACAGGAAAAGCACACGGTATAACCAGAGTTACTGAATTCCTGTTTGCAGACGATACTGTAGTCTTCTCTGATAACCATGTTTGAACCTTGAACCCCGACCTTGGGATCAGTAATCCAGCACCCTACCACCGGGCCGCCACTGCCCCAGAGTGGATGTTCTACTGCGAATAAAATAAGCGTTTATGAAATTTGCAAATCTTTGCATTCTGTTTTATTTACATTTTACAGTGTCCCAACTTTTTTGGAATCGGGGTTGTAAATTTTACAAATGAAATGAAGTTTACCAATAAAGCATTACATTTCTTGGATTCAACTTCATACAGTCGGTAATGAAAGGCACCTTTCTGTCCAGTATCTGTACCTTATCCATCAGCAAGCACATATCCATCAGGTTCGCCGGAGACACTGGAGCCAATCCCAGCTGAATTCAGGTACAACCAAAGCAAGTTGGCAATCAATTACAGGCCAACACAGACAACAATTCACACCCATGGGCAATTTAGTGTAGCCAGTTAACCTAATGTATTTGCACTGTGGGAAGAAACTGGAGTACCAGAAAGAAAACCCACATAAGCATACAACGCCACAAGAACATGCAAACCCTGAACCTTCTCACTGTGAGGAGACAGAGCCAACCACTGTGCAGCCTGAAATGGAATGCAAGTTGAAATAAATTTCGAAATCACTGTAATTCAGATTTCTTACTTCTGGTCCTGGAGAGCCCGAGTCCTAGATATTTTGAACACAATTCTGTATCAGCTGAATTAATTCACTGCCTAACATTCGTGGAACGATATTAAAATAAATCAAGATGCGAGGCAGCGAAGACAATACAAGCACCACGATACTATATAAGCGGTGCTTTTTGGGTGCCGTTTCTGTCACAAAAGTGAGTCTGTTCTCAAATGTATATCTTTGGCATCAGAAGAAACTCTCTGAACCAACCTTCGCCATGAATCATAAATAAGAGATCTGTTATCTTAGTGACTGGTTGCTTTAAAACCTCAGCATTTTACCTCCTCTAATCAAATCTCTCATTTGTTTTCAGCAGCAGTTTAATCAGCTGGACTGGCGAGCATGCCAGCAGAAGTTTTCCCACTCAGGATCAATAAACGTAGAGGCCTATCGACAAAAGTGTGATAGAGGCCTCTCGAGCGACTTGTCTCTGCACAGCCTAATCGATTTCATTTTCCCCAGCTCTGTCTGAACCAGGAGGCGGCCTGGCACCTTTCTGAATTCCATACAGAGTCAGACAGGCATTGTCAATCAAACATGGAGAATGGCCAGCATGGGCTACAAGTGGGTCTGCTGTCCAACCATGACAGGTCATGGGAATGACGGCACTCACTTAAGTATGTTTTTAAAATTTAATTAATTAATAAAACCCCCTTTTTTTTCATTATCATCATTTCTCTTAATTAAGGTTAGTTATTCACCTTGGTTACACATCTGCTTCCGATCTCTTTCCAATGTACCATGTAGGGAACTTTAGACTATTGCTGATTGTTAATGGTTGTTATTGGAATGTACAGATTACCCATGTCATGGCGTCACTTCTTTGCTCCTGTAACAGAGAATAAAGAAAGATTTATTTATTAGAAACTTCTAGTAGACACTAAGGAATTGTCCTGTTCCTTTCCCATGATGGTTTAGAGACAAAATCCATCGGTTCATGCATTATCTATACATCCTATCCATCAGGATTATGGGAAAAAACTGGAGCCAGTCCCAGCTGACTGTGGCCAAAACGTGGGCGGTACATCCTAAACAGGTCACCGTGGAAACAAAATTCATCATTTTATTCCTTTGGTTCATTACAATAAACAAATATATCTCTTGTTAATAGCACCTTTCCAGCTGCTTTTCACTCTTACTGTGTTCTCCAAACATAATGTAAAGTTCACAAAATCACACCATGTCTCTCTGTCTATAGTGCGAGAGAAGCTGTGAACACATTATACCTGCATCTGGATTAACACACATCCTGTTTAAAATAATACCAAACTTTTTATACCCTTAACACTTTGATTAATCCATCAGAGTCCTACCTGGTAAAAACCAAATATATAAATAAATTAGAAAACTTATTTGAGTGTACTACTTGTTTAATATTATTATTTAATGATATGCTAATTATTTGTAAGACCATCCGTTCACGGTAGAAATCTCCACCCATCATTTCTTTTAGCTGCTGCACAGTGGTGAGGAGAAATTTAATAGCATTCTTTCTGATATCCTGTTAAGCCTGATGTACTTGAGTTTTGAGAATAACTTTTTTGAGAACAAGTCCAAGAAGACTGCCCCTAGGTGTGAGAGTGGACGTATGTGCCTGTATGTGTTGGCTCTGTGATGGACTGATGAGCTGTTCAGGGTGTACCCCGCCTTCATCCACAGTCAGCCGAGAGAGGCTCCAGCCTCCCTGCGATCGTAGTCGGATAAACCGGTTCGGCAAATGAATGAACTAGAGGGGCATTCATAGACTGCAAGGTACAAATGCCAGACACTAATGTATTATAATGAAATGTCTTCCCCTAGTGGGCGTCGGGTGAACATTTTGCCAAAAGTTAATTAAAGATTGGGATTTTGGGGATTTGGGGATTTAAAATTTTTTTTTTCATTATTATTCCATTCACCTCTAAAATTTAACAGGATCTATCCAGGCCAAGGCCCCACCCCTCCACCAAGTTTAATGTAAATCAGATCAGTAGGCTTTGCCGAATCCTTGTTTCGTTAAAAGCCGTTAATAAATTCCTAGATCCAGATCGTGATCCAGATCTGCTCCAAAATGTTACAGGCTCTTGCCAGGTGCATACCACACAGCAGAGGGAATTAATAACACTTGAAACCACCTGAATGTGCCATAATGTTTCACAGTCATATACTTTGCCATATTGGGAGTGTAAAAGACACGCCACATCAATACCAGAAGACAATATCACAAAAAATAAAAAGCTTAGAAGTACTCAATTTTTTTCTTCCACCTGTATACAGCAGGATATCAAATGCATTTCAAAATGGAAATATTCTGCTTAAATGATGAATCTACAATGAATTTGTTAGAAATATTGGTACATTAGGAGTCCATTTTTTGGCCCCCACAGTACAATATACACTAATGTACCCCTAGGGCTAATTATTGAACTGTATTTCACACCAACATTTACACTTGTGCATGTACATGTCTTTGGGCTGTAGAAGGAACCCAAACTATCCAGAGGAAACCCATGCAAGTACACTGAGAACATGCAGAGTCCACACAGAAAAGCACTTGTCTGAGATTTGAACCCTGAACCCTGTCCACTGATCCACCATGCATGCCTCTGCTTAAATATCATCCATTCATTTGCTGAACCATTTAATTCTACTCGGGTCGCGGGGAGGCTGGACCTTCTTGCCACCATGCGCCTCCTAGCTTGAATATCCACTCTCATGAATGTCATTGTCATTGAAATCCCCTATCTCAAAGTTCAAAACAATGGTGTGTAACTGGGAAAATGTGATGAAGCTGCCTGCAAATGCTTGGTGAAGGAAGCACGGTGGTAATTAATGCCCCAGGCAGCACATTGTGTACAGGTATTATATTCAATAACTTGTGAAGGGTTGCACGTGTAACATTTAACGCTTGGACGCTTCTTTGACAATTCCACCTGCCAATAGTGTTGTCAAGGCAACAACCTTGCATTGGAGCCAGAGGGAAGCATTACAGTAGCTAATGCTGCCTTACCTGTGGAACAATGTTCCATCACTGAGCTTTAGTGTCATGTTCTTCAGCTTCAAACAGAGGGAATTAAGAGGCTCATAAAATTGAATAGTTTGCCGCTGGCTTAAAATTCCTCCCGGATCTCCCGGAAATGGACAGTTCTATGAATTTATATTGTCCCTGCAAAACATATAATTGTTTATTATATTTAGAACACTGCACAGTCTAAATTACACAAGCTGGCTACAAGTGGCTATGCAAATAAATCCAACCCAGAAAAAGGATAACACATGAAACAGAGAAAGAGAGAGAGAGAGAGAGAGAGAGAGAGAGAGAGAGAGAGAGAGCGGAGAGTAACACAATGGATTCCCAAATCCCATGTCGGATTTGATCTTCCCGCTTATGGCTCTGGAAGTTCTGTAATTACAGCAAATTGCCGAGGCGCAAGAGTCCTTGACCCACTTCTGACGTCTTATCGGCACTGCCAAATGCGCACTCTGACTCTTTTCCCTTCTCTATCTCTCTTTCTCCTTCTACTTGCTCATTTAGTCAGTGAAAAAGAAAAACTTCTCGGAAGTATGGGTCTTGTGGGTAAAAATTGAGTGTGTAAATGCTGTTTTATGAGATAGACGATGGACACATGCCCAGGCTCTTCAGACAGAGAAAACTCGTTCCAGCAGGCAGAATTACTCTGGCCCGCTCTCTCTCTCTATGTCACATTTGGCGCTTCAGGCCTGGCCTGGCACAGCACCTCATCATCTTCCTAACCCAGACACAATTCAACACCATACTGAAATCCACTTTGTAATGCAAGGCTTTAAGTGCAGCTGCCTGGAGGGAGGCTGCGACCACATTATATTTCACTTGATCCATTTCTTTCCTGGGAGATTTGATGGTTTTGCTCTGGGTGATGTTCAATGGTTGAACATCTTTCTTTTAATACCGCGCTGTAAATGCAACGGGTGCAGAGGCACATCCTGACACGTCCTCGCTGGGCTTGCTGTGAGCTCCGATCAAATAAAAAACCTTGAAACGGCCAGCTTGGACCGCTGATCTGTGGATTTCTATGTCATGCTAAGGCATCTTTGGAGCAACGTTAAGTTTATGATGCAAGGCATTCTCAGATGTTCTCTGCAAAGGGTAATGACTTTTTGAGCATCAAAGTCCACTGACCAGAGTGAAACATTGAATTAAAAAAAAGCCATCTATCTATCTATCTATCTATCTATCTATCTATCTATCTATCTATCTAATCATTTTCTAAGCCACTTAATGCTAATTAGGGTTGCAGGGAGGGAGGCGCCCAGGGTGGGGTACACCCTGGACAGCTTGCCTGGCCCTCGTTGGGCAACACACACAACCCTTCACACTCATACCTAGAACAGCCTGTTTGGAACAGCCAATTAGCCTACTGTGCATGTTTTTGGAAAGTGGGAGGAAACCTGAGTACCCAGAGGAAGCCCACATAAATACGGGGAGAACACGCAAACTCCACACAGAAACGCCCGAGACTGTGAATCGAACCCGTTGTTTGTTGTTTGTTTGTAGCAGGCAAAAAACCTCATGCAGTCCAAAGTAATGCATATGCAACTTCTTATTTATTGCCAGTGAGCAGCGAGGTTAATTAGAAAAAACTATCAGCTCTTCCAGAGAGCAAAAAACAGCTGAAGAGTCCCAGCCCATGGTAATCACCAGACTAAGACACTGCTTTAACAGAGATCATACATCAATGTCACTCGGCTCCTCATCCCCAGAACTACCACTCCAAATGCCTGTCGTTATGCACCGTGACCTGGGTGCTAAACATACCAGCATCCTAGACAGGAAGTGACTTAGAATCAGTATGTACCACTACTTGGAAGGTTTTTAAAAGAATACCAGCTTGAGTACTCAGGTCGGATGTACATATACTGTCCAGTGTACATATTGTCGTTCCTGCAAAAGGACTGTACAGGATAATGTACTGGGGCACGCATTGTGATCTCCAGCCAGTGTGCTTCATAATCAGTATTGAGTAAGTCCCGGCTGAATAGATTCCCAGCTCTTTAGGGTTTGACATAATTTCACAGGAGCTATTTCTTATTGATTAGGACCAAGCACTCTACAGCCTCATGTATCAGTTCTTTGACTGTATGAACCCGAGTTAATAAGCACAAGCTGTGTTCCGCTGGGTAAAAGTCCTTGTGTACGTCTCTGGCTGGAATTTGACAACACCATCTATTCTCTCCTGATTGCACAGATAAGGTGCTAGCTATTATTTGTGTTTGTCAGGCATTATGCTAAACCCTCTTTTTTTTCCTCAGTGAAAAGGCACCCCAGAGCAAAAGCGTCTCTGCCAGTACAGTCTGCAAGTAGTATATATTTATCTACTCCTAATACGTTCCCATTCAAATATATATATAAAGAACAACGGCCAATATTTGGAGGATGATCATCTTTGAAACATGATGTATAAAAACTGTACTGGATGAAGTTTCATGTGGGTAAATAATGTGATTACCTTATGTTTTTTTTTTTTTTTTGTGGAGGGGGGGGGATTTATTTTTAAAATGTGGGGGTTTTAGGTCACCCTGTATAAAACACATTTACAGAGCATGGTTTATTTTCATTTCTGTGTAGTAAGTACTAAATGCTGAATGTGAAGTCTACAATAAAAAATGCTGTTATCTACATTGTGTTATTAGCTTGGAACACCCAACGCTCATCTGACCTGCCTATGTAAGGGTAAATATATGTAAAACATTAACTACTAATAGTTAAAACTCTTAGACCTCTAAGAGAGGTAAAGAGACCGTTCCACAGCTTTTACTTACCTGCTTGCATATTCAGCCACAGCTCATGCACCTGTCATGGTATAAAAAATTTTAAATAAAAAAAATTGAAAAAGTAAAAAAGTAAAAAATTAAAAAATTTTAAAAATTAGAAATCGAATAATTCAAAAATTAAAAATTAAAAAATTTAAAACATTAAAATATTCAAACATTAAAAAAATAAACAATTACAAAATTAAACCATTATAAAATTTAAATTTTTAAAAATTAAAACTTTTAAACATTTAAAAATTACAAAATTTAAAAATGTTAAAATTTTAAAATGTAAACATTTTTAAATAAAAATATAAAAACCTTGTTTTAGTGGCTTTTTTTTTTACTTATGTTCCATGTAGAACATACTACAACAGATCCACTTTGGGGATTATTCTGCGAACCTTCAGTGTATCATTTTCAACTATATCAAAAAATATTCTTAAAGTACTTATTTGTTGTAAAATTGATTTTCGTTACCATTCATCAGATCTTCCTTAAGATGAAAAAAAAAAACACACACACACACACACATCAGCCACATATACAGTATTGATGAGTTTCATTATATTTAACCTGGGCGGCGTGGTAGCTTAGTGGTTATAACACTGGGCTCAGCGAGGGTGTTCCTGCATGTTCTCCCTGTGCCTGCATGGGTTCCATCCGGGAACTTTGATTTCCTCCCATGGTACAAAGACATGCACTCTAGGCTAAGTGGCTGTTCCAAATTGCCCGTGAGTGTGAATGTTGTGTGTGGGCGTTGACTCTGCGATGGTATGGCAAGCTGTTCAGGGTGTACTCCGCCTTCGTCCAGTGTCGGGAGTGAGAGAGTGAGCGAGAGATATTACATGTTTTGTTTTTTTTTACATTTATTACTTGTATTTCCAATTTTTTTTTTTTTATTTGGTAAATGAAACATTTCATATGAGGTCACGACACACTGCAGCACTCCATCGTAAGAATGCATACAGGTCCATCAGTTAAACACTATCAAAAATAATACCATCAGATGAACTAAGAACTGTGTTAATGAACACGTGATCGATCAGATTTGAAAGGGACAGACATCATCACATATGATTATCAGGTCATTATCAGACTTTACCCTGTTCTCCGATAAAGAAACTCCGCTAATACAGCTGTTTATTTAATGTTTAACCCTGTGAGTGATTATTCTGTCTGCATACTGTACTATTATGAAGTCAAGTTTATGAATGTTTACTGGGACTTCAATCAATCACAGATCATCATGCAAATGTCAATTAATTAATCAATCTCCAGTTCATTTGATTTTCAGATTGTAATTAAATGATTGTCAGTTGTGAACTTTACTTTCAAGCAGCCCACTCATGCGTAGTGACAGGGCTGATTGAATTATAATCTCATGTGATTGAGGAATCGCAAAGGGATTCCTGAGATGATACTGAACAAATGACTGTGTGTGCATTCGTGTGTGTGTGTGTGTGTGTGTGTGTGCGCGTGTGGCCTCCGACAGAAGAAACAGGGAATAAGATTATAAACTGTGTGCCAGGCCTTGAGTTTTTTACAAGAAATTTTTATGGAAGAATATATCTTGCAAACTTCTCTCAGTGTGACATTTTTTTTCTCAACGTAACAGTGAAGCTTGAAAGGGAGCCGCACACAGCCACTGCTACTTGCCCGGAATTTGCATAGCGCTGCATGCGCACCAGAGATTGCCCTGCAGCCATGCAGTTTTAATGTCACAGGGAAATTAAAAGGCTCTTACTTTCACCAGAGGGGTGAATTTTAATAGGGACTGCTACCAATACACTGGAGGTTCGGACAGGTGACAAGGTCAGGATTAAATAAGAATGGGGGATGGGGAGGGTGCAGAGAAAGAAGCAGAAAATGCAGAATTGCTTCCGTTCATTATATACTTTTAATACTCATTTATTCATTCAGTCATTTTCTTAGCTGCGTAATCCTAATTAGGGTCGCGGGGAGGCTGGCGCCCATCTCAGCCATGGACAGCTCACCAGGCCTTTGCAGGGCAACACGCACATAACCATTCACACTAACACTGATTTGGAACAGCCAGTTAGCCTACTGTGCATGTTTTTGGATTGTGGGAGGAAACCGGAGTAGATGGAGGAAGCCCTTGCAAGTGCAGGGACAACATGCAAACTCCACACAGAAACACCCTCACCGAGCGCAGGACTCAAACACTTGCTGAGAGACGGATGTGCTAACCACTACACCACCATGCTGCCCCTAGTGGCATCCATATTAGTGTTAAAAGAAAAATATTTTTTTTAAAAGAGAGAGGAACAAAGAGAAAGAACATATGTTAAAATGTTAAATGTTAAAAAATACCACACATTTTTCACATAAAGGAATTTATCAATTCCTTTGCCTACAGAATCTACAGCAGCATAATTGTTATATTAGATCCTTTCAGACTGAGTAATCTGTTAGTTCGTGGGTTGTCCGCCGTCGACATTTTTGGTTGGTGGTATTCTAGAAACAACTGGTCCCGGCTGAAGAGAGGTGTTACTTTGTCGACAGACGTGGGAATCGTAGTAGAGCACAGTAGAGCTTAACAGACCTTAACGGATCTTACTAGAGCGTAACAGACTTTGATGCACCATTGTAGGGGATCTTGATGAACTTGGCAAAATGATTCCTTTAACTTTCATGTCTTGGATGCACCATGCCTGCTGTTTTATACCCAAATAATGCTCTGAGAGTGGTCATAAATCGTGGAGCTCTGCGTTTAAATTTTTTTTTTTCATTGCGGAGATCGCAGACATCGTGCCCCAGTGTAAACCCAGGGTAACTTTGGGTGAGAGGTGGGGTAGACCCTGAACAGTTCACCTGTCTACTGCACAGACACAAACAACCATTCACACTCACATTCACACCTAGGGGCAATTTAGAGTACCCAGTTGACCTAATGTGCATGTCCTTGGACCAGAATACCATGAAGGAACCCACACAAGCTGGGGGACAGCATGCAAACTCCATTTTTAAATGTAAAAAGCAAAAATTAACAAATGCATTCAAAATGATCATTTAAACGATAATTTCAGGTTCTTTTCTTAACCCTATCCCTAAGAGAGACCAGGAGACTGCATGAGAAGAAGATTCTACTCATAGAGTTTTTTGTCACATCTCACCTATAGACAATGATAATGGTGCCCCTAATTGAACTGGCCCATCTCTGATTATATGGAAGGGCTTCCAATGTCTTCTTTCATTGACAGAACCTCTAATCTGAAGGTACCATATAAATATTAATAGCACCATATGGCTTGTACTGGACAATATTACAATGCATTGTAGGTTCACCTTCATAATTGCTAAAAGGTCATTTGATTGGAGACCCCTTAGGCACTTCAGCACAAGTAGTAGCAATAATTTGCCACATATTGGGGAGACAGAGCGACTTGGACTTTCAATGACTCTTGCATGACACCAGTGAACTGTGTGGACTGTTTTAGTGTGAGAAAGACAACAGCCAGGCATCCAATTACAGCAGTACTTGGTGGCCATCAGAGGGAACAGGCCACTTGTACATATTTTGCACATCAGAACACTTGTTGTGCTTAAGGGTAGAACCTTGAATTGGAATGGCTGTCCTTGTGAAACCTCAAGAAATTCTGTTCTGGGTGGGGTGATGACAGTATGGAAATATGTATCATGTACATCAGATGGCTTTTTATACCCCTTTCAAATCTAGCACTGGACAAAATCCAAGTGCCCTCCTTCTCAATAAGAAATCATCAGTAGAGACCCTTGTTCTGAATCAAAGACTCTACCTTAGCTAACGTTTCTCTGTCCAGGAAGAAACCAAATGCTTAGGACAGAGCATCAAATCTGTAGGGGTCTGACTTTGACAAGAATCTGAGCCCTGATTGAAGTGTTGGAGGCTAAAGGCAGAGTTTGGAGTTTGTGCATTGTTGTTAAGATCTGCTGTGGTTGCTATCCAGTAGCTTTGGCTTTGGTGTAAAGTGTTCCACCTGCCCCTCACAGGCAAACTCTGGGCAAACCTTTAAAGCTGGACTTGGTAATATAGAAGGCTAGCAGAATATTAAAGTAGCATCTCTTCAGGGCTCTGGCTTAACCCTCCCCTGCCATCGGAAGTCCTTCCAAAGCCACGCCCCCATCCACACAAGTTCCACCACATCACAATAGTTTTATCACAGAGTGGAGAGAGGAACTGAGCAGGGTTATTCTGAAGTTCATTGATCAGTAAACTTGCAACAGAATGTCCTTAGCAGCAGCAGTAACGCCTATGGGGCAGCCATGGCCTCAAAGCGGGTTTGGAACCGAAAGGTCGCTGGTTCGATTCCTGGACCAGCAGGAAAAATGTATGGCAGAGGGCCGCTGCCCGTCCTCCACATTTGTGGCGGATGTGCCCTTACGCAAGTGGTTAACATGTCCACCTCAGAGCAAGAAGGCCCTGAGTTCAAGTCCTCCAACAGTCCAAAGAACATGTACATTAGGTGAACTGGCTGTTCCAAATTGAACTTAGGTGTGAATACGAGTGTGAATGGTTGTGTGTGTCGGCCCAGCAATGGCTTGGCGAGCTGTTCAGGGTGTAGCTCACCTTTGTCCAGAATCAACTGGTATAGGCTCCAGCCTCGCTGCGACCCGAATAGGATTAAGCGGTTCAGCAACTGAGTGAGCTTTGTTGGAGGTGGCCCTAAACAGTGTCACAGCTTGGTTTACAGTGAAATAAGTTTCAGCACATATGCAGGCTGTGTCAATTACACCTGCAATCATTGGATAAACCAGTTTGGCAAAGATGCACCCCATGTTCAGAACAAGATGTCCCACCTGCTTCAACACAAGAAGTTCAATAGCAAATACACAATGCAAAGCAAAGATGCACACAAGATATCACTACAGCATCAGCACATCTGCACTTGGGACACAAGCAGCGGGTCTCTATATGTGGTGCTTTATCTAAGGAGACCACAAGAAACGCGAGAAAGATATTAAAGCAGCCATGTGGCCACTAGTCTTGAGCTGTCATATTAGCTGAAGACAGAACTTAAGTCTTATACCTCCTTTAAGGCTTTTAATGAAATATCTCTACTGTGGAAAAGTGACTATGTAAGGATTGCTCTGCATCATCTAGTTTGTGCTGAATGTTGTGGTTCACTAAAAATCTCTTCCTGCCATTGCAAAAGACACCCTTCTTGGATGAAGAATGTAAGACCATCATTAGTATAAGGAGGGATCTGTAAAGGGCCACAAGCTTCCAATGTCTCACGTAAACTGATGGAGTTAGCCGCAGGCCTGCCAATCAGTATGATATCAGGAGATCAAAAACTTGATTTTAAGGGAATATTTGGCATATGGGGAGGATGAGGACATACAGCATGATTTTTGACATATTAGTTATCTAAGCCTGATAAGAGGCCTAAAAGTGTTCACAGTATAGAGAATATGATGCACCTTGTTTCATTTTAGACATACAGGCATGTTTCCTCTGGGTATTCACATTTCCTACCACGGTACAAAAACAGTCTGTAGTAATCCCACAATACACTGCCAATGTGCAAGATGGATGGATAGATGGATGGATGAATGAATGGATAGATGTATGGATAAATTGATGCATATACAGATGGATGGATAGTTGGATGGAAGGATGGATGAAAAGATAGATAGATGGATGGATGAACTGATGTATATACAGATGGATGGATAGTTGGATGGAAGCATGGATGAATAGAGAGATAGATTTATGGATGGATGGATGGATGGATGGTTGACTGGAAGGATGGATGGATGTTTGGATGGATGGATGGATGGATGGATGAATGAATAAATGAATGGATAGTTGGATGGATAGATGGATAGTCAGATGGTTGGATGGAGGGATGGTTGAATAGAGAGATAGATGTATGTATGTATGTATGGATGGATGGATGGATAGATGGATAGACAGATGAATGGATGGATGGATGGTTGCTTGGAATGATGGATGGATGGTTGGATGGATGGATGGATGGATAGATGGATGAATGGTTGGATAGACAGATGGATGGCTAGCTGGATGGATGAATAAATGTATAGTTGGATGGATAGATGGACAGAAGGATGGATGGATGGATGGATGGAGATAATATAATATAATTCTAATCTCACAAAAATACAGTGGAAATGATTTAAATTTTCAATATATCTTTACAATAATGGATTCGGAAAGTATCTATACCATAAGTGATTTTTATTTTTGTCCACCTTTCTTGTCCTCTCATTCCCCGTCTGAAGGCAAAAGCACGTGAACCACCTCAGCAACTTCCACCTACCTATAGTCAGCTTCTGAGATGAAAGGAGCGGAAGCAGCAGAGGCCTGTCAAAAACTGCTGCCTTCACGGTAGTGGGCGCATACGTTATCTATGGCGGTGCAAGAACCGCACAAGCGCCCTCCCTGTCTCTGCTCTACGCTTCTTTTTTTCCCCACCAATCAAACATCTCTGCTTTTTTCCCCCTGACAGATAGCTGCAGCAGACGAGACGAGGAAGTATGAATATATAAATATATGATGAAATGCAGATGAAGGTCGTTCTTCAAGAAACATGCAGGCGTGTAGGCTGTAATCATATATGTATAAAAACAAATGTGTGCCTTTCAAAGCAACGCGCTAATTGACTTATGGAGCATTTCCTCTTAAACAAACTCAGCAGGTATTCTCCAGTTGATGTTTCGTAATTATTCCTGCCCACCAAACTTTCTGCTGGTGCTAATAAATACTTTTATGTTTTGAAAAGGGAAGTATTCCAGACTTTTCTGCTAATGCATAAAGGTAGGCGAAAGACATCCCCACACCTCCATCTCTTTTCAGCCTCATATATTACAAGCTAGAATCCTGGTGCAAGTCTACAAAAGGATGCAAATATAAGATAAAAATAAATCCACCTCGTTGACCTCTTACATCCTTACACACTTTAACCCTGATCATGTGTATAGATTCTAAAATATTCTTGGAAAACATGTCTGGTTTCTATCCAGTATGACTGTCCAGTATTCGGAAGCCTGATTTGCCTTACGCTGTACGAGAGCCCTCAGTAAAGGCAGTCATTCCTGTCTGTAAATAGCCAACAAATCTATTAGTGCATGGAAGTCAGCTGTAAGTTGGCAGAGTTCCTATTTTATCCTGACAATGTGCCCAGACTGCACCAAATTTGGATGAGACATCAGGGCCAAATGATCTCTCATAAAGCAATCTAGTTTCGTCCTTCTTAAGCAGCATTTTGTAAACTGGCAATGGATGTAAAAGGCTATGCACCCCATTAGAACTGCGGGGTTTTTTTCCGTTTAAGTTGCAGATATTAACACTTATATAATGGGGCAGGTGACTGCTCAAAATTAATCAATGTACCAATAAAACAGTGAAGGATAACGTCAACAAGTAGAGAAATGGGGCACCATTGACATTACCAAGAACAGGATGTCCCTTCAAAGTCAACAAATAAGTCAAGTAAACAATGTATCAGGGAGGCTGCCAAGAGACCAACAGTTACATTAAAACAGCTGCAGGAACCTCTGGTAAGTATTGCACGTGACAACGATTTCTGGTATTCCCACATGGAAGCCATTTCCCACCGAAAAAAAGACATAAAAGCCAACAATTGGCACAATGAGACACCATACCCTTAATGAAGCATGGTGTTAGAAGCATCATGCACAAATACCAATAGCGTCATACCATTGGTAGAGCCACAGGAGAAATCCTGATGATTGTAGAACAAGTGAAAGGTACTTTGTATTGTTTTCACAAAGGATTTACTGTTTGTCACTCTCTCTCACTCTAAACCGAGGTGCTCAATCCAACTAGGGTTGCAAGGAGGCTGCTGCCTATCTCAGGCCGACACTGGGAAAAGGCAAGGTACAACAGCTCACCAGACCATCGCAGGGCCAACACACACAGCCATTCACACTCGCACTCACACCTAGGTGCACTGTGGTACAGCCAGTTAGCCTAATGTGCATGTTTTTAAACTGCCGGAGGAACACAGAGTACCCACAGGAAACCCATGCAAGCACGGATAGAACATGCAACCTCCACACTGATACACCCGAGCCCAGGACTCGAACCCAGGACCTTCTTGCTGTGAGACGGACGTGCTAACCACTGTGTCAGCGTGACACCCTGTCTGTTTGTTCTTCACTGACATTTTTGCAGGTTGCCATTCACAGATCTGAAAGGTCTGATATTTATCCAATTTTTTTTATCTCTCCCACACATTCACACACACACACACACACACAAATAAATTGGTGTATATATATTTATATATAAATCCTTTTGATATAAAAATCCCCTGATGAGTGGGCAACCACGAAACAGGCTTGTCGGGATGAAACTGTAGTATTGTTATTTTTTCCCACATACAATACATTTAGCTCTACTTCGACATATCGAGCACTGTTCTACGGAAAATCGATTCAAGATCTTATATATATATATATATATATATATATATATATATATATATATATATA
>JAOUQZ010000004.1:22447312-22474233 GCA_028564935.1 Neosilurus hyrtlii
TGCGTACGCCAGCCATGAAGTTTGTGTGAAGCACCGCACATTTCCACGGACATTTCACTCTTGATACATCTGAACTTCCGTGGGAAAGTGCGTACGCAACGTTTTTGTGCATACGCACCCTTTGTACATGAGGCCCCTGGTCATTTAGTACATTCAGGTTGCCAGCTGTTTCATTTTATTGCCACATAATGTTGCTGAGCCTCGACCCGAAACTAAAAAGCCATGGCGATTATATGGCGTAATAAAGGCTAAAGGTGGTAAAATATTTGGGTGCACTTCTATTCATTTATTTATTATTTTTTATTTTAGCGGGGCAGTTTACATTTATTTAAACTTCTACTTGTAAACTTATTACTTTCACCACTATAAAACAAGTCTGAGAGGGTGGGGCAGGCAGATGTGGTAAGAGTATTTTTCAGTGATTGGTTGTTGAACAGTGGTGATCGTTAAGTGATTGTTGGGAACAGTGGTGATCTGTCATTGGTACTGGCACTGGGAACAGTGATAACCAGTTGTGGTAACAGTATTATTCAGTGATAAGTTGTTGGGAACAGTGGTGATCAGTTAGTGGTGATCTGTCATTGGTTAATGGGAAGTGTTCTAACCAAAGATGGTAGTAACATTCAGTGAATGGTTGTTGAGAACAGTGGTGATCTGTCATTGGTTAATAGGAACAGTGGTCACCAATAATGGTAACAGTAGTATTCAGTGTTTGGTTGTTGGGAACAGTAGTGTTTGGTGATTGGCTGCTGGGAACAATGGTGACCAGTGATGTTATCAGTGGCACTCAGTGATTAGTTGTTGGGAGCAGTGGTGTTTGGTGATTGTATTGGGAATCGTGGTGACCAGTGAGAGGCTGTTGGGAACCGTGGTGACCAGTGAAGCTTTAAGTAACACTTAGACTGGTTGTTGGGAACACTGGTGTTTGGTGATTGGCTGCTGGGAACCGTGGTGACCAGTGATGCTATCAGTATTATTCAGTAGTTTGGAACAGTGGTGATCTGTCATTGGTAAATGGGAATAGTAGTAACCAATGATGGTAACAGAAGTGTTTAGTACTTGGCTATTGGGAACAGTGGTGATTGGTTGTTGGGGACAGTGGTAGTTCGTCTGTGAACAGCTGAAATCAGTGCATGGATTTAACTTGTATGACAGCAGCTGTGATGTGAGTTGGAGCGCAGTGAAGTTCAGTCATTAGCATCACTTCAGTAAGTCGCTAGGTTGCCGTCAGACTCGAGCGGCAAAGTCTCTAAGTTGGCAGCCCTGGTTGTTTTTTCCGCTCCGTCTCAAATGTGTCTGTCTGAGGTATTTCTTCTGACTGTTTCATTGTCATCAAGAAGTTAAACACATGTTGGAACAGAGGTGATTAATATCATTCAAACATCTGAATCTGTTTACTCTGTAACTGTTATCTTTTACTGAGGTATTTGTGGATGTTAGCGTCTAGCTTGCATAACAGCTTGGGTGCCAAGCACCTGATTCACCGGTGCATTAAAGCCATCTTGACCCATATCTCTAGATTTAAAAGTGGGAATTTTTGAGAGAATTGCTGAAAAGTAGTTCAGAGGCTTCGTGAAAAGCAAAGCTGTGTTTTAGGCTGCGTTTAGTTCTGCATTATAATAATTAGGTAAATGAATCAGCAGTGTTCAGGGGTTTAATTCTCTCGCCTGTGCGTGGTGAGAATAAAGACTTCAGTGCTTTGGTTATTTAAAAATCCCACCAACCTGACTCACGTCATCTACAGCAGAGTGGTTGAGTTAAATGGATACTCGTTACTTACGTCAGTGTCTCCACCGTGATGGGTTTGAATCCATCAACGTAAGCATAAGACACTTCAGAAGGTCCTGTTTTAGTACTTTTCTGTTTACATTACAGGGTTCACTTCACTCGCGTATTTCTGGCAGTGGCCTTTCCCAGAATTCCACTCATCTGCCAAGCCTTGCGGTCTGCAAGTCCTCATCGTGGTGCCTCGTCTAATTAATTTCAAGCACACCGAATGCGGTGAGTGTGTGCTCTGAGAGTTTCAGAGCAGTTTCATCTTTTCGGCTGGGTAAAATTTAACTGCAGACTGACCTCCTGATGATCTCCAAGTGCTTTAAGAGGACGTTAATGAAATGGGTTTAAGTAAGCTTGTATTGAAAGGGGTTTGGTTTTTGCTCAGAGAAAAGAGCGTTACACCATTAACTGGAATGAAATAATATAAAAAGGTACAGGGTTGTGTTTTGTGTTGTAAAAGGTCAAAGGTCAGTTGTGCTTACTAGCTCTTGGTCCTTCTTTCCACGTATTTATTTATTCATTCACTTTTATTTGTTTATTTGTTTGTTTGTTTATTCTGAGGGTGGGTGTAATGGGTGATAAATTACACACAGGTAATAATGTAGCTTCTTACAAGTTTTTGTCTAACTGAAGCAGTCGCCAATGCTAATCCCACGGATGGGGTGTAAAACCAACCAGTAGAAGGAAAAAAGAACTCCTACTGCTCATGCTTTGTCTTGAAATCAAACCCCCCACGTCAGTCCATAACGCGGTGTTCCAGCTAGGTTGTTTTAACATGGCGCAGCGCCATGCCTTTTTTAAATGCAGCTGTGTTGTTATTTACATGCTATTTTTGTGCAAACGCCGGCTGTTATTTTCCCTGCCTCCATGACCCCAGCAGATAGATCGAACGTTTAATCAGCGGGAATAATTTTTTTTTTTCTTGACCAAACGTCCATGTGCAGCGCGCATTAGCCCGCTTCTAAATGCTTTCCCCTGCCACCATTGCCCCCACTTGACCCCAGCAACTGCATCTGCCCCCTCGAAAACTTTCTGTCAGCGGGAAATTTTTTTCCCCTAAAGGAACGTGCAGTGCTCATCAGCTTGACTTGTCTTCTGTGAAGATTCTTCAGCAAATCAACTAATGAGAGTAATGTGCAAGTTTCTATGAAAGGATTTAATTATATTTACAGGATTTCAGAATAATCTACTGTAGCTATATAGTATTATATCAGTTATCAGTTCAGTTTAATAAGCTTTATTAGCAAGTACAGTATATCTGTCCATCTCTCTCTCTATACATTATATATGTGTGTGACACACACAGGCATGAATTTTATTTATATGAATACGGAAAACGACACCTTTATTTTTCATCGATTTATAAGAAATCTCATTGAATAACAGGAAGGTGAGATTGTTTCCCCATCGCTTGTCAAAAATTCCCATTGAGTCTCGAATGACAGTTTTTGGGTCAATTTTTTATTTTATTTAAAGGTTGATCACATCCTCCACATCCATGAAGGCCATACGGTGTCTTTATCAGTTTTTCCTGCATTCCCAAAACGTCGTAATTTTTTCCTTGTCCACCCATTATTTTGAGGATGTAGTTGGAACCTGGCTGAATGCGATGGGAGTATTTTATTGGTCTTATCATAGAGGCAGCTGAAATCAGTACAAACCTATCATTACAAACACCTTTTCACAGCACCATGTTGTTGTGATATCCGGTGTGTTTATCCCAGAGACCTCCTGCCTGGGAATTCCCAGTTGATTGACTGTACCGTTGCACTTTTGCATGTTGTCATCAACCTTCTCCCCCTGCCAGGCCCCCCCGGTCTGAGTGCAGTGGATTGCCCTGGTAATGCTGTTTGATCGCAAGCCTTCATTACTAAGCCTGTTTTCATCTGTAGTGCCCTGCCAGCTGTAATTACAAACTGTTCACCTGCAAACTGAATGTGAGACACCAGGACCATGAACAAGGGGTGTGTTTGTTTAAGTTCCCTGTAAAATGAGTCATAGTGTACAGCCAGCTTGCTGTGCTATTATAGGTTGCACAATCAGGACCTCTTCATAGACTAATTTATTTATTTATTTTTTAAACAAGGTTTGCAGGATTTCTGAGGCGTTCACTCTTTATGGCTGGTGATGTGTAATAAAACATCCAACCAATAGAATGTAGCATTTGCTATTTAGATACTTGGTTACAAAGCCACCAGTAGGAGGGCAGCATGTGGCTGTGCTAAACTGTTGACACGGGTATGAATGTAGTAGCAGCAGTAACATCATGTGAATGGGACAGGTATTGATTGAATGTCATCGATTTCAGTTCTGGTTATCATTTCTGGTTCTAATTGACTTTGCGATTTGATTCCACATTGATTAATAAAAGGTCAGTTGTTTCAGTAGCAAAACATAACAAACCGTTTAGCACGGAACGCCCATGCTAGCTCGCAGCTAACCAAATGGACTCATCGTGGCATTGGTGCGCGATGTAGTCCAGGCTGATATCAGTTTATTTCACCTCCTGATGTAATTCTGACCCCAGACTCTTATTTTTAAATATTTTTATTGCTGAGTGCCGTACTTCTGCAAATGATGAAAAGCCACAAGCTCAGTATTGTTTTGTGAAACCCAACACAGGCAACCCGATAAATGAAGCAAATGGCAGGGCAAATATGCGACTCATCAGAGTAAAGTGGGTATCAAGTCAGTTATTCCTTTTGAGTTATCGGTGCCATTTTTGTATCCGTGATATCCTAAGCTTTAAATATATACCACATTTTCCAACATATGTTGCTGGTTTTGGAGTAACTAACCAAACCCTGGAAGGAATTTTCAGCTTTTTAAGGATGCAACTTCGGAGAAAATCGCGTTTAACAAAGTATTTAATAATTTCTTACTTAATACCTACTCTGCAGTGGTGAGGTGCAGATATCATGCATGCCACCACCGTCAGCACTGAGTGCACTTGCACTCCGCAGCTGATTCACTTACTTTACGTATCCTTGCTTCTGTAAACTTACACACGCAAACATTTTTCAGAGCTGCGCTTGTAGGCACTGCTGAAATATTTCTTTATTTTTGTTAGTTGAGGAAAGAAAGTGGAGCAAGTTCTGAGCGAGCATTTTGGCTGGTATTGTTGTTCCAGATTTGTTTTAGTTTCTTTAGCAGTGTTACTGGTTGTTTGTCATTTGTGCGGTAGGGTTTTTATGGCTCATATCGGTATTTACAGAGCAGATGGCTGACGGTGGATGTATCAGGCCAAATGAAGATAAAATGATGAGAGATTTATCATCAAGAGATTTTATGAGTTGATTTTAGTGATACCACTGGTTTTAGTTATAAGTAATGAAAGACGATTATGGCTGATGTTTGACACCACTGTTCACGTACCATAATGTGAAGTTTATAGTTTGAAACGTAACATTTACAATTTAAAGTTTTTTAAAAATCGCTGCACGTAATAACACCTTAGCAAGTATAGTTACCTTGAATTTGGTCACATCTATGGCACCATCTGATTGTGTCGCTATTTGGGGGTTAATAGACGTTATCCCGTGGAGCAGGTGGCGTGGTCATTTTCACGCTTTTAAAATAGAAACATAAACCATATAAATCTCATAGCTGGTTTTCTTGTGTTTTTGTTTAGTATGTTCTAAAGCTTTGAGATTAAAAAGATGTTATACTCTGATTGCAGAGTGGCCGGAGCTCACCTGACCTGTTGTTGGTGTCATCGGGTGCCGCCGTGTTGTGTTCTGGCTCTGACGCTGATTGTCCACTGTAAAACAGGCTTATGGTTCCACCAGATGAGTCATGGCACGCCTCAAAATCCTCTTTCCAAATCACCCCCCACCCTCCCCCCTTCCCCAAGCTATTCTTCCGTAATCTTTTTTTACTGTGGCCGAAATGTTTTGGGAAACATGCTTTTGTTTGGCAGCGTCTGTCAATCAACAGTATCGTTACGCTCTCACTTTGCGTGGTGTGAGAGAGATTCACTTCTCATTTTAGTGGCTTTCACTGATTTTTACATGGTAGCTTGTTGCTCATCATTTCCTGTGTATGTGCTCCTTAAGCCAGCTGAACCCCCCCCCCCCCACCCCCCCACCTCAGCAGCCCAGGGAGAACCCTCATGTGTTTCCATCCATCCATTCGCCTGTAATAGTTTTAATTGTCAGAGTTCAGACACCGTTTGAGGTTTCTTCCTCAACCTTAGCAGTTACTTCTACGCAGCAGTTTTTGTGTGTGAATTTGTGCCTTTGGATAATTTGGGATTTCTGAAGTGTGAAGACCAGGGGGTAAGCTATCTGTTCTGTGTTTCTTTCCATTTTTACTGCTGAGAGATGATGATGGAGCTGTTTGCTCAGCTTTTGGGGATTTCAGATGGAAGTTGCTGTACTGCCCTGGACCAATCACACCACACTTGCATCACTGATGGTTCCTGTGGCGCTGTAGTAGTACCTACCCTGAAGTGGGAGCTAAGCAACTCCCGAAGAACAATGTTCTAAGAACTAAAATCGTTCTCAGTTCCTGCACCGCAGTGCGTAGTTCCTTTACCAGGTCTAAGAACTATGAAAACTTCCTCTGGTCTGAAGAATCCCCAAAGTTTGCTTTTGGGGGGAACGTGGTATTTTTGATTCGGTTCAGATTTGAAATCAAGTTTCGGTTCTCAAAGCTAGCCATGAACAAATTCTCCTTTTCCAGCTTTTTAAAAACACAATTTTTCTCAATGTGCCATTAGCAGTATTACCCAGAATGCTTTCTGTTGAGAGGCAGCACAGTGGCGTAGTGGTTAGCATGTTTGCTTTACAGCAAGAAGGTCCTGGGTTCGAGTCCTGGGTTTGGACTTTTATGTGCGCAGTTTGCATGTTTTTCCTGTGCTTGGGTTTCCTCCCGGTACTCCAGTTTCCTCCCACAGTCCAAAGACATGCATATTAGGCTAATCGGCTGTTCTAAATTGCCCTGGGTGTGAGTGGTTAGGTGTGTCCTCCCTGAGATGGTCTGGCAGGCTGTTCAGAGTGTATTCCGACGCTGATTGATGACGTAAACAGAAGATGGTGTTTTATTTTATCACAGATCTGTTGTGTCGCTGTACTGAGAGCCCACGTCATTGCCCAGTCGGGTGTCAAGCAGAAGGATTTTCTGTGTTTCGTTCATATCATGTGACAAGTATGTCATCTCAAAAAGACTCATCGCGGGGTGTTAAACTGAATTAGCGCTTCCGTCGAAAAGATTCCGTCACTGATTGACGAGGAGTGATTTCCGTTAACCTCACCATGCTGTTTGTATTAGAAGTCCTAACCCTAACTTGCATCTGTTCCCATCGCGAGCATCTGCATATCGGAGGCTTTCAGATCTCTGTATATAAAGTTGAACATTAGCTGAAGGGATCATGAATAAAAAAACAACACTTCCTCTAACTGAATATCACTCTTTCACATCACTCTGGTGTTTTCCTCACAGCGCTACTTTAGGGCATGGGAAGGTTTTTTTTTTCTTATTTTAAATAAGTTTGCTTATTTTTAGCCACGCTGATGTTCTAGACAAATTGGCCAAAGCGTCTCGATCATGGCAGTAACGCTGGCACGTCTGGTGGTGTAATGATTTTACAGTGGAATGCTGTGTTTGCTTTAAACCAGACATAATAAGACTCGAGGCATCCAAAACATCTGATTTAGACTCATCTCACCACAGAACGTTCTCCCACATGGCCTGAGTATCATCCAGGTTCATCTCCGCCAAAAAGACAAGCATTGTGTTCTTGGGAGTGTTTTTTTTTTCTTTCTTTCTTTCTTACTTGCTGCTCTCTCATGAGTCTTACTGTTACTTGAGATGATTGTGGAATCTTGAACACTAAAACCCAGCAAAGGCAAGAAAATCCTAGCATTCTTTGCATGTTTTTCTTCGGCTGTGTTGTAATTTCCTGGTTAATTGAGCTGTACCCTTCGAGACATGTCGGCAGGCTGGAAGATCCTCTCCTTTTCCTAATGTTCTCTGTTTGGAGATCATGGCTCTTAACGTGCGTTAGTGAAGTTTGGGGCTTGGAAAACCTTTTGTACGTCTTTGCAGAGACTTGAAAATCCCCATGATGGGCCCAAATGGGTCTCGCCCTTTTTCTTTCTTTCTTTTTTTTGGGGGCCACTTGAATATTTACTGGCCTCAGGCAAGTGGTTCTGTCGAGTCCTGAGCCCGCTCTCGTGTGGTGGCCCACTGAAAACAGGCTGCTCCGGTCAGCATTTTTATTCACTTTGTCAACATTCGTGATAACAATGCAAGTACTGGACTAGGTGAGCACCGCAAAGCTATTTGCCCTCAGCAGATAGCACATGGCTGTCATACCAAACAGCCAACAGGCCTGTACGGTGTGTGTATGTATACAAGCTTAGGGGAAAGCCTTGGAAATCATCTTTTCCATATGGGGGAAAACGACGATAAGTACGGTATTTATCTCTTTTATATTTATATATTTTATTTGAATGCTATTTTATCATGCGCAGAAGATAATTTGTAATATGTGGTCGGGCAAAGAGATTATTAGCATTGAGGATCTGTAACATGTTGGGGGTGGAGGGGCCGCCTGCGCGGGGTGGAGGGGCCGCCTGCGTGGGGTGGGTATAAGAGTATAGGAGTTGCCTGCGTGAAGTGGAAGAGCTGCTACCTGTGTGAGGTGGAAGAGCTACCATGGATATTTTTTTTTAATGCTGTGAGGTGCATTTAAACAATATTTCGGTTTAATAGTCAGCATGAGCACTGCTTCTTGTTAAATAGTGGCCGCAGCAGCAGTAGTGGCATACAGAGCCGGAAGTTTGCCGGTGGGAACCCAACTGGCTTAAAGCAAATCAGATGAAAGCATCGTAGCACATTTATTCAACACAGACTTGTATCGTAAATTCCACTGAAACACCCCGTAGTACAGGCTTTAGTGTACTTCATGCTTATAGTGATGCAATCAGCGTGCATGAAAGAGAGACCTTAGATTACAGACCACAGAACCAGCCCAAGCAATCAGATCGTAATCCACCTCCAGCTGATGGTGGCTCTGTGGTGGAGTGTATAATCCTACCTCACATACCTTACGTGAGCCTTATGTGTGCGTAATGTTTTCAACCCTGGGTTATCTGTGCCCAACTAAAACAGCGGTTACCAAGTCAGCAGATAAAAATCTCAAGTCCAAAATATCAGGAGCATATAACTGTTGGGAAATTATTTTACATGCCTCCTCAGACAGGCTTTTGGAAAGGGAGGGGGGGGTCATTACACCTCAACTGGTGCTTTACATGCCAGGGACAGCTGGGCAGTGGCACTTAAACCCTGGAGAGCGCTGGTTAAAAATCTACACGAACATGTTTATTCCTACTGATAGCCTGTGAATGTGGCAAGTGGGAAGGGGCGTGGCTTCCAAGTGATTTTGGTTAATATTGGAGAGCTCAGGATTCCTGTGCAAACCAATGCACGTTCACATGCTGGTTGGCTTGTATACTTTTCTTACTGCTGAGAAAGACTCCGACACTGACTCGTACTAGTATCCTTCAACGTAAATTTCCTGATTGGGTTAAGATTGGCAGGTCTGGTTGTGTGATGTAACATAGTTGTAGTAAATGTCACGAGATGTCATGCCAGTGGAATATCATGTATAAAGACTGAAATCGTTATCTCATCAGCCTGGTTACTTTTCACTCTATTAAAGGGTGCCAATACTTTTGGTAAGACCTGTTCTGGATCATTCTAACGGCGCTAATTCGATTATGCAGTTGGCCAGTTGCTGTTGTTTGTGTTCATTAAATAATGGTAATAATATTAATAATGCCTGTGGTTGTTTTCATTTTCGGTGGATTAAGAGCCAGTTTTTTCTAAGAATCACCCAGTAAAGTATGGGGGGAGTGATACCGCACCCTCTTTAGATTCCAACAAAATGTTTGATGGGGGTAGATACATTGTAAAAACCAATAGAAATCATATCTTTTTTTTGGTAACCCTTTGGGAAAAATTACGGACCTCTTAAGGGGAGGGGTCTTGAGGGCCAACATCGCAAAAGAAACAAAATTGTTTTTGGCTTTGATTATCTCTGCGCCATCCTTCAGCTGCCGGGATTTCATGGTACATGAATGTCTTTCAAATGAGAGTCTTGGTATTTTCGAGGTTGAATGAGGTGGCATCTCAAATCACAACTTTGCACTTTTTGTGCTGCGTTAGAAGACCTCCACGATTTCGCCCTGATCAAACCTGGCTCACTTATGCAGGTTTGAACACGTGGGAACTTCTATTTTCTATGACAATAATATCAGGAAGGCCTTCTTGGTATTATCATCATAGCAAGTAGGGATATAGAGAAACATAATAAAAGTAGTTTTATTTCATTCCAGAGAGGGTGCACTGAGTTATGGTCTAGTGAAAATACCAAAACTGCACTTCCACCACAGAAAGTGCCCCCTATACAAAAGCACCCAAACTAAGTACCGCCATTCATGCATATTTAGAAAGGAAAGAGCCGCACCTGTCCAAATAGGCATGAATGCACAGTCGTGATTTGTAGTGACGTTTTGAAAGACCCTACCTGATATATTCATATATGTGGAATTTTGGCCCTTGCGACCCCTCCTCTTAACAGGGTCAAAAAATTTCCAAAGAGTTTCAGAGAGAAAATTTTTGATTTATGTCAGTTTTTACAATAAATCTACCTCCACAAAAAAAGCTGATAAGAATCAAAGGGGTGATGTGTCACACCCTCGGTAATTCTTTAAAAAATTTGCTCTTAACACAGAAAGGAACTCTGATAGCCTGTGGGTTATTTATATATATATATATATATATATATATATATATATATATATAAAAAAAAAGAGAGAGACCTCAAAGAAGCTTTTTTTCTTGTGTGTAGGATGGGTTATAAGGAGTCGGAGGCCAGGATGCACTGTTGACTGAAGCGCTATCAGAGCAGAGTGTGGAGCTCTTAGGGATGGCATGAGCAACCTGTCCCTCTCTGAACACAAGGTAAGGAGGGCTAAGTAGAACAAATAACCGCCAGCAGGTCTCCGTGACTTGAGGCGTACGTAATGACCCCCTTACACATGGGATTAATTCTCATATTCCAGTTTCTGATGTTTGTAGGTCAAGCTTCATACGGGACGTGAGAATATAAAGCTGGCCATGTCACGGGTCCCCACCCCCCCTCCTCCAGGGGAGATGACGTCAGGACCTGTGGCAGAGAGCTGGTGTTACACACAGGTGAGAGGAAAAGGAGACCTGCTTTATACATCCACATTTGCGATTATACTTGTGTAAGTGCTCCCATACATTTTGTGTGGACACCTGACCATCACACCCATACGTGAACCTTCCCGTAACTGTCCCACACAGCTGGAAGCACACAGTAATGTCTTTGTATGCTGGAGCATTGCAGCTTCACCACACTGGAGCTAAGAGGCCCGGACGTGTTATAGCTTGACGACGCTCCTGTGTTTAAAGCGAGCCCCTTGTAGGTGTGGTCTGTTAAGGTTGGAGCGGAAGAGCACTAAAATGGAGTGAAAAGCCTTAGAAGACTGAAACTTTTCATAGCAAAGAGGGATTACACCTGGGACGGGATGTCTGATAAAAAGCTCATACAGCTGTGCTGGTCAGGTGTCCATATACCATTTGTCCGCTTATCGTAGGTACAACCCAATATACTCAAATGTGAACGGCTGTGTTTAAAACTGTACTGTATACCACTCGTACACTGATCATGATGGAAAAGTAGAAAGTTGTTTGCAGGACTTTAACAATTTTTTTTGCAGAACATGAGTTACCCAGATGATGTACTACTCTGGCGAACATGTCCAGTATACAACCATAGCTCAGTTCATCAGCTGCTGCATCCCATGATGCAATACAATGCTTCCTAAATTGAAAAACAAACATGCCAGAGAGCAAAAATATATATATTTGGTTTATTATTAAAACGAGGGTCATAAACCATTCAATTTATGGTCGAGGACGAATTAACCAGAGGTTATGAACTGACCAGCTGGTTGGCGGCCATCTTTGTTTATTCACTAAATGGTTACAAGTAAAGATGTAACTATTACAATGTAGGTAGTATCTTTAAATCTGCTCAATTAAATTTTAAAAATATATTTATACTACTCACCCTCACCAGACTTTACTTTGTGAAGAATTGCGTTTTTTTTTATAGCTTAGCTGTGACTCTTACGCTCTCCCTTGCTCCCTCCATAATCATGACTGAAAATAATTGAGGCCTGTCTGTAAAATGCTTTTAGCTAAAAGGCAAGAAACATACAGCGGTATTATTCAGAATACGCAAGAGAGTCGCCATTGTGGGACAGAAGTGTGGAGTTTATAGGTCAAAGGTAAGAGTCGCTGTAGCCTTATATTCTTGCTAGTGTTGTGCACCGCATGGGTGCATTCAGACCTGGATACTACTACACTCCTACTAGTGTGGCATTTCCCTTTTTTGTTTCACAAATTCACCTTTCTGGGTTTGCTCTGGCACATGCCTTTAATGAAGCCGTGTCACGCTCGTTTCCACCTCTGCTGTCTGATGAAGTCATCTAGTGATGATACATGATGACGTAATATTTATAAACACAGACAAGAAACAGGAAAGAAGTGAATCTGACAGACGCGTTTCACGCACACGGGCACGGAACAGGTATCTTTACCATTCTACCATGCCAGGTACTGAACTAAACACAAAATTCTTGTACCGAGCTAAGCCTAAGTATTAACTACCTTTATGTTTACAGCATATGCGAAAATAGTGTAAATCAGAAATGCATCCGAGTGTCATGGTGGCATAGTGGTTAGCATATCCGCCTCACAGCAAGAATGTCCTAAGTTCCAGTTCAAGGTGGGCCAAGGGCATTTCTTTGGGGAGTTTGCATGTTCTCCTCGTGCTTGCGTGAGTTTCCTCCGGGTCCTCTGGTTTCTTCCCACAGTACAAAGACATGCCCATTAGGCTAACTGGCTGTTCCAAATTGCCCTTGTGATGGACTGGCGAGCTGCAGCTCCCGCCTTCTGAGACCCCAGTAGGAGTAATCAGTTCGGTGGGTGGATGGATGGATGCTACAAACAGTGATTTTTTTTATATATTTTTTTTAATAGTGGAGGCACAGGTTTCTCCTATTAAACTACTGTATATATCTACAGTGTTACATCCCCAGTTAACACACAATGCAAAATAGAAAAACAAAGTGCTGATTCAAATATTTTTGAAGGGGTGAGTGTTGGGCTCCCCAGTGGCACATCAGCAAGGTGCATGACCGTCAACCTGAAGATGACAAGTTCGAATCCAGGAGTTCATGGGAGCTAATTGGCCGAGCTCTCGTGGGAGTGGAGGGGCGGGTATACCCTCCCCTGTCACTCACAGCGATCTCCAGCTAATCCATGGGTGTCTATGCTCATTCGTACAAAAGGGCAGATAGCACTTTCCTTCTGAGTGTGCTAGGCTGCCTCCAAATACGTATGCTCAGCAGTTTGTAAAGAGGCGGGGGCATGTGCAGGCTTATACCCCTCCCTGGTTGGTGGTGGACATATAGGGAGGCAAATAGGGATGCGACTAAAGTTAGGGGAGAAAAAATGGGGGTAGTGGGAGAGTGGGTCTTTAGTCATTTGCTTGATAGTTAGTGATCAAACAGCTTGGAGAAACTTCATGTTGTATTGTGATCCTGTGCTGTTGGGTATTAAAGGTGGATATTGGGGGCAATTTGAGTTGAAAACAAGCATGACTGTGACATTTTTAACGTCACTGCTGAGCATGTTCACTTTCAAACCTAGCATTTCTAATAAAAAAAAAATTAGTATTATATGAAATAATTTCCAGCTGCAGCTCCGCACACCAAAACTGCTCATTATAGCGGCGGGTCTGCAGTCAGATGAAAATTATATTGGATTCAAAAGGAGCTCTTACTGTCTGTGAGCACATTATTAACCAGCAAAACTGTGAGAGACAGAGTTCAGTTTGTAAAAAGGCAATTTTAAATGTTTCAAAAGTAAAAATATAAAATTCTAAAATGAGACACATTATTATTGTATTCAAACAGAGTATTTGGGTGAGTGTGTTCCAGATCACAGTATTTCAGTCTGCAGGAAGTTATTTTTAACTGTTGAATTTCTGAAAGCATTTCCTGTTTAGTAGAACCGTCTGTCACGGATATTTAATTGTAAATATACGCAACAAATCTCGCCTGGCAGGTCAAAGTAGTGAAGTTCTCCTACATGTGGACGATAAACAACTTCAGTTTCTGCCGAGAGGAGATGGGAGAGGTGCTGAAAAGTTCCACCTTCTCTTCCGGTCCTAACGACAAAATGAAGTGGTGAGGTTCACTTTCCATCCAGGCCATGAGTTTCTCCTTGAATTAATATCCCTAATATTAATCCCCCCTTAAGAAGTTAAGAAGAACGGGGTGGGGAGAGAATTAAAAAAAAAAAGAGGCAGATGAAATGTCACGCACTGATCCTGCAATGATTTCCAAATCCACCTGCCTTTTTTCTGTAGGTGTTTAAGAGTGAATCCGAAAGGGCTAGACGACGAGAGTAAAGATTATTTGTCCCTCTACTTACTGCTTGTAAACTGTCCAAAAAGTGAAGTGCGAGCAAAGTTTAAGTTCTCCCTGCTGAATGCCAAAAGAGAAGAAACTAAAGCCATGGGTGAGCCCTCACTAAAATAAATAAATAAAGTCTCCATGTTATTGTTTATGTACTGTATCTGTATGTGCGTTCACTAACGTATCCTGTTTGCTTCATTGCTTTTTAGAAAGTCAAAGAGCATATCGATTTGTCCAGGGAAAGGATTGGGGCTTCAAAAAGTTTATTAGGCGAGACTTCTTACTTGATGAAGCGAACGGACTTCTACCAGATGACAAGCTTACACTTTTCTGTGAGGTATTGTAATTTCTGTATAGAACTATCTAGAACAGGTACACGGTATGGGACTGAAGCCTCTTGTGATTATTTGTCTTTTCTAATTCCTTAGTAAAAGTGAAACCATAGCAACTACTGCTAATGGTACTGCAGTGAGTAATAAGTACCAGCACAGCAGCAGCAAAGCTCTTATTAAACCCAGATCAGGATTTACTGGGCATGTCCTGCTGCGCTGTTCTGGAATGAATGATAAAGGGTTCTTTATGCTCCCTGGTTGCTCGTAGGTGAGTGTGGTGCAGGACTCGGTGAACATCTCTGGCCAGTCCAACATGAACATGCTGAAGGTGCCTGAGTGTCAGCTGGCTGACGACCTAGGCAGCCTATGGGAGGGCTCCAGGTTCACCGACTGTAGCCTGTTTGTGGGAGGACAGGAGTTTAAAGCACACAAATCCATTTTGGCAGGTAGGCCTGATTGCAACATATTTAATTTTTAAAAGGTTTTTGTTTTAAACTGGCCACTGATAACATTTCTTTACCCCCAACTTTGTTTTACAGCGAGGTCTCCGGTATTCAACGCCATGTTTGAACACAAAATGGAGGAGAGTAAAAAGGTATGGGGGGGGGAGAATATTTTTTTTTTTCCCTCATTTTCTCCCCAAATTTTAGTCATATCCAATTCCCACCCTTCAAGTATTGCCTTCTCTGTCACATGACCACCACCATCCACGGAGGGATGCAAGCATGCACATGCTCCCTCCGTGAAATACAATGCTACCACCCGCCTCTTTATAAACTGCTGCGCATGCATATTCGGTGGTGGTTTAACACACTCGGAGGGAAAGCTCTATCTGCCACCTTGTACGAATGAGATCCCAGATTCCTATGATTGGCTGGTGATTGTTGTGAGTGACAGGGAAGTGAGCATATGCCAACCCTCTCTCCGTGAGAGCTCGGCCAATTAGCTTCCATGGACTCCCAGTACCAGATGGCTGTGGCATCAACCTGGATTCGAACTCACGATATCCACGTTGATGGTCACGCACCTTGTCGATGTGCCCCTCGGGAGCCGGGGAAAAGTTTTAAAGAGTTGAAGTTCCCAGTTGTTTTGACTCGGTTCCATCAAATGGACAGGAGTGTGAATGTGTTAGTGTTTTTACATTGCTGGATGTTTATGTTGGTTTTAATGGTTATTAACTCTAGAATTCAATTGTTTTAGTGAACAGTTTAACTTCTAAAAGACACAACACACAATGTGTGTATAATCATTAACTTATAATCAGAAAAAAGCAGAAAAAATGTCATTTGGTACACCAGTATTTTGTAAAAGAGGCTTTATGGCATGTTGGAAAAATCTAAGACAGCTAGAGGGATAGAAACTCATAAGTTAAGAAAGAATAAATGAAAATAAAAATGATGTCTTAATAATGAATTAAGTTTATAGTAATTTTTTTCCTTCTGTACATTATGGGAGGTGCTGGCTCAGTGCTTAAGGCTCTGGTTTACTGAACAGAATGTTGAAGGTTCAAACCCAGGTACCACCAAGCTGCCACTGTTGGGTCATTGAGCAAGTCCCATAATCCTCAGTTGCTTATTGTTATTGGAATAAAAAGTTAAATGTTAGTCACTCTGGACTAGGGTGTCTGCCAAATGCCATGAATGTAAATGTTATATTGTTTATATTAAAGTTGCTTTACTCAGTCATTTTGATATCTCCAAATACAGACTACCGTGAAAATGATGATCATAACTCTATTTCGAAATAACGTTCACCGACCTGTTTTTTGAGTGAGACTGATATGTATGAATTTATTACCATTCTAATAGAAGCCTCCACATATCTGTCAAAAATAAACATACACAAGAGAGTGGTCTATAAATACCTTTACAAGTTGTAGGAAAACATTTACATTTCATGATGCATTACTGTTGGGTTTCAACCTTTTGATTTTTGTGTACACTGAATGTTAAAAGAAAAAAACGGTCTTAGACACTCCCATTCCCGCTCAGACCTTATCTTACCTCACCAGTCCTGAGGAGAACACGGTACATGGGCTCGTGGTCAACTCTGTTTTCTCTTTTAATTTTAAGAATGTTCGGACTTTTTATATACATTTACTGGGGCAAGGCAACTTGGGATTGGTCAGTTCAAAGGAAGTGCTACATGTAGTTCACACAGGATAGGCGTGGCTAGTTACAGTGCATTCACAAAATACAGGCACAGAGTCTCCGATTTCTCCATGTGTTCCTTGGATTACGAAAACAAAAAGAAAACAGAGTGTGTGCCCAATTTTATTCAATTGGGGGGGGGGGGGGGGGGTTTTCCCAGACTTCCCAGACTTCCCAGACTTCCCACTGCAGGAACAACGCTACTCTCACTAGCCCTTTCTAAAGTCTGGATATGCACCTCTGATGCTACAATCCTCTCCATCAGAGAGCTAACTAGTGTACACCTATCACAGATAAAGTTGTCGCTAATGAGGGAGAATTACTAAACATCCTGCACTCAACACACTGAACAAGCTGTATGGTAGCCATGATGCAAAAAAACTAAGCCATAGTTGGATGGTCTGGGAAGGGGCAGAATATTAGCTGGATGCTGTTGATTCCCTCTGCATGCTGCTTTAAAGTGGAGAAAAAAATTTTTTTGATGAAGAAAGTATAAATAAAATAACAAAAACTGCTTCAAGAGAAAAAAAGTAAAATGGCGTAATAAAAATGAAATCCCTGAAATCCGAGGAGGAAAGCTAGGTTAAAAATGCCGACATGCAGTTGCCGGCACGCGATTCAAAAATAGGAACTGACGTCACACTGACAGTGATTTATCTTTGGATTCTTATTCTGTCAAAGCCATGTATGTGTATTACTTTAAAAATGTTTGCAGACAAAATAGAAAATGAATGAATGAAAATAGAAAATACCAATTTAAAAAAAAAATGTAACGTAATTTTTATTATTTTAATTATTTATTTTAGTTGACTTTTGCATATCATGAATGAATTTCAAACCATTTATTTAGGGAATGGTTTAGTGAGTGAAGAGATTAAAAAATGCAGTAGTGTGCAGTGATTATACACTTATAAGGAAGCTCTGTGTGAGCTGCAGAAAGCTCACCCCAACGGACTGTTTATCATCGCCAGAGATTTCAATCATGCAAATCTCAAAATGGTGCTCCCTAAATTCCATCAGCATGTGGACTTTGCTATGAGAGGGGCGAACATGCTGGGTCTTGTTTAAATAAACATTCCCGGCGTGTATCGTGCAGAGCTACGCCCTCTCCTCAGCTACTCAGACCACATCTCTGTGATGTTGATTTCAGCACTCGTCAGGCGAGTTCTAATCCGGTTCTGAAACAGGTTAAAACCTGGCCAGCAGGAGCCATCTCTGCTCTTCAGGACTGTTTTGAGTGCACTGACTGGGACTGTTCAGGGAGGCTGCAGCCAACGGCGACGCCCGGAGCGACTCTATTGACTTGGAGTGCACAGCATCAGTGATCAGATACATCGGGAAGAACATCGATGACGTGACCGTCTCTAAGACCATCATTACACGCTTTCCATCCAGAAGCCATGGATTGCAAAAGTCTGTGCTCTTCTGAAGTCAAGAGACTCCGCCTTGAGAGTAGGGGACAGGGCGGCTTTAAAAACAGAAAGGGCCAAACTGTACCGAGCCATCAGAGAGACGAAGCACGCACATGCCCAGAGAATCCACGGCCACTTCCAGGACAACAACTCATGTTCTCCCACTGCAACCTTAGCAGGCAAGTCTTCATGGAGCTCACTGTGCAGGGGGACCGTCATGCCAGAACAGGTTTGAGGCTCTTGATTTTAGTGAAAGGGAACTGTGACCCAATAGCAGACGAAGACATTCTGCAAAATTGTGTGCTTTCAACTTTGTACCATCGTCTTCTGGAAGAAACTACATATGGGACTGATGGTCAAGTGTCCATAAATGTTTGTCCATATACTGTACATGCAAACAAACGGGAAAAAAATGCATTTTTTTGGCAATAAAATAGTGTTGCACTTTGTCAGTAATAACAATTAGCAGTATTGTTAGTAGTAGCCGCAATAGAAAGATTGCCATTACTAGTATTATCACTATTACTACTACTGCCACTACTAATATATTAACAGAAGGTTATATAACTTGCCTGGGATCATGAACTGTGGCAAAACTGTGGAGTGGCTCCTTTTCTATGTTGCTGAAACTTCTGTGAACCACCTCCAGCATGCCTACTTCGCAGTCTGTGTCCGCTCCTCTCCAAAAACCGTTTTAGCCGTGTAGTGAAAGCTAGAATAATCTCTGCTAGCTTTAGCCACTTTAAGTTCTTCAAACAGGATGTGCTCAGCTAGGTGATGTTTTAACATGTATTGCATAATGCGAGCTTCAATCACAGTGAAAGCCTGTGGCTATCAGTGCGCGCTCTACTGTAACGTTATTACTCGCACAGGACTCATACGGACCAGGTCACAATCAGAAATGTGAGACTGTTCCACCGATCTCCAAGTAATGTGATGGCAGGACAGATGGAGAGTGTTGCATGTGGAATCAAATTGTGCTGTTACATGCTTGTTATAGAAACAGCTGTTAAAAATGTACTTGGCATACAGAGTCCTTTTTTTAAAAAATGTATTAATTAAGAAGTTGAAATGGGGGTAGCACTTTTACCAGTTTTTATTTGATTTTTTTTTTTTAACACAATATCTAGTTTTTTTAACACAATATCTATTCTACTTTACTAACGATTGTGTGTGCTTTTATCACCTTTGGCCATGTCTCCCACTGTCTTGTCGGGTCCGTGAATTTGAGGGAGTTGGGCCTGGATAGTTGTTAAAGTCTAGGAAGGTGTGTCTGTAATAGATTGATAAATAGACTTTAACAGAATAGCAGCCTCAAATTCAGTTAAATAAAATTAAGTAATGACGTTCTGACATGCGCCGAACAGAAAGGGGTGTATAATGTCCTGAGAAGGCGGTATATTAAGCAGTGCTGTCAGAAACTAATATATACTAGATAGGTATTAATAGGTGGGGCCTGTGGAGTAGTTGTTAGAGTGCGAGAGGTTGTGGGTTTAAATCCCTGCTAGACCCCAGGGCAAGGTCTTTAACCAGAAGTGTGCCTCAAACCACCTACACTATAAATGGGTACCAGTGGAAATATTGGGAAGGTGACCAGCAATGGACTCGCGTCCCGCCTACGAGGAGGTGAACTCCTAGCTGCTTTACGCTACAGAAAACAGGATGAGCTCCAGCCTGATGTGCCACTAGGCTCAGGTGTAAAAGCCCAACGGACCTACTTATAGGTAATAAATGCAGAACTGATTAACTGGTATGTATTCTGTACTTCTGTAGAATTAGTGACTTTCTTCTTGGACTATTCTCAGCACTGAGTCATGTTACGGTTGACGTTGCAGTGGTGTGACAGCGTGTCAACATGGATTACAAGTTGATTACAGAACTCTAATAATCTTAATTTCTTAGATGTTTATACGGTTGTTGTTTTTCCTGTCCCACAGAATCGCGTGGACATCAGCGACGTCGAACCAGACGTGTTTCGCGAGATGATGGTCTTTATCTACACAGACAAAGCGCCGAACCTGGAGAAAATGGCTGATCATCTGTTAGCGGCAGCGGACAAGGTGAGGCAGGAGCGCCTGTAAATGAGTCACTAATTGATAAGATCTTCAGAAGTGCATGAGTCATTGCCTGCTGCGTTCTCCGCCATTCTCTCCGTTTCTGCAGTACGCTCTGGAGAGATTGAAGGTGATGTGTGAGGAAGCGTTGTGTAACAGTCTCTCTGTCGAGAACGTGGCAGACATCCTCATTCTAGCAGACCTGCACAGCGCAGAACAGCTCAAAGCACAAGCCATAGACTTCATCAACAGGCAAGCCTCCTCATGCACACGTGGTGTATTGTACCTCTGGATGGTTAGATGAGTAAAAGGGTACTAATAAGGGCTCTGTGTATCCTTTTCTGAGAAAGGTGTCAATTTATACCTCTTACATGGCAGACTTTCAGATTGCTGAGAGAAGTGCTTTATCCCCCTCCTCATCAGGGGAGTAAAGCTTGTTAACACATATTTTTTGTGCTTTGTCAGTGCTGTAAGTGGAGTGAAAATATTTTTTTAACACAACCTGTCTCCACTCCAGATGCAGCGTTCTGAGACAGCTGGGCTGTAAAGATGGGAAGAACTGGAATAGCAAGTACGTATACGCATGTTCTGCTGCCGAATCCTGATCGCCGCTTTCAGTATTAATAGCAGGGAGGTAACAGGTTTTTGCTGCTGAATGAACTAGCGATGATGTGATGAATGCTGGAGATGTGGAACATAATCTGTGCTAATCGTTCATGGAGTATATGGCTAATGTTGGAACGAGAGAAAGCATAATTTAAATGGGGTATTCTTCTCATATTCACATTTTTAGTGGTCACGCTGGGAAAGGGTCAGGTGGGATGGATTAGTGAACAGTCAGTTCTCGAAGATGATGTGTTGAAAGCAGGAAAAATGAGAAAGTGTCGGGATCTGAGTGACTTGGACCAGGGCCACATTGTGATTGTGTTGAACAACTGGGTCTGTTAATCTGCAATACGGCAGGTCTTATGGGGTGTTCTTGGTATGCAGTGTTTAGTGCCTGGGTCATGCCATAAAAATTGGTGCAAAAGTGTGACATTGACTCCAAATCCTGAAATAATTGGCTTCTTAAAAAAACAAACAGAAAACCCCCTATTGATTTAAGAAGGTGGTACTGTGAGAAATTGTAGAATCTAATCGAAAAGATAACTTGAACATTTGTAATCGTGTATCATGGTCGTCATTGAGCAATCAAATCCATCACCAACCAGACAGAAAATCAGTCCAGCTCCACAGCTTAACTGTTAAAGGGGAAACTCCTTTACCAGGTACAGGTATCGTGCTAAAACCGTCCTCGAACAAAAAGTTTCAGGCGTATCATTTCCGCTCAAGAGGAGAAAATAGCTCTACTCACCTGTTCACCGCATCACCACCTTGAGAGGTCAATCGAGGCACGTCGGGGCGTCTGTGTCACCATTTCCACTATGCTTGGAGATTCGGAAGCAGGACGGGTGATTGCTAATGTGGCGATTGTAACCATGTGAAGTATGGACTCGATTACAGCGCATTAAAACAAAACATTGTTTATTTCCCTCCTCCATGCAGTGCCCTGAATAATTGTTTGGAAGACCACAGGTACTCTACTGTACTTCCATGGAGGGGAAACGGTGTTTTTCACACTCATTGGATATTTATTTGCAGGTTGCGTTTGAAAGAGGTTCTAACATTACTCATTTTTTCTGAGGGTAAAAGGCCTGGCCCACTATTTCATCACTCATTTGCTTTTTCTGAATTTCAAGGACTAATGGGAAGACTGTGAAGCTTGGGCAACATCGGCTGAGGGCAAAACTATGACCTCAAAAAGCCAATGCAGCCGTGTCACACTTGCAGGCACTAAATCACTCGGAAATTTAGAGATGGACATATTTAATTTTTTTAAACTGTAAGGTGATAAAATTCTTAGCTGTGTCTCGGGTATAGAACTCCAATTTAACGTGGTGTTTGTGATTTCAATCTCAACCACACTTTCACACGAGCTGTTTCAGTTAGGCACACTGCTTTGGGGTCCCTTCAACAAAAGCCAATTATCGAGGCTAGGCGACTGGGTCAAGGTTTCTTCAAAACTGTTTTCTGTTTTACCACTTTTGGTTGATACTAACCCCTGCATACAAGGAGCACCTCATAAAACAAGTAGCTTTGAAGAAATATCGTCTAGCCTTGATGATTGGGCCTTTGTCAGTCTCTCAGATCCTTACACTTGCCCATTTTTCCTGCTCACAAAGATGATGCTACTTATTACTCTAGTCACTCACTCAAGTTCTTTCTCTGTCCTTCAGTCATGCTGCAGATATAATGGAGACCGCAGGCTGGAAAGCCATGATCCAGTCTCACCCCCACCTCGTGGCTGAAGCGTTTCGTGCCCTCGCGTCGGCCCAGTGCCCTCCGTTCGGCCTGCCCAGGAAACGGCTTAAGCAGTCCTGACTGTCGCCGTCACACACTTTAGAAAGCAGCAGCAGCAGCCAGCCCTGATTCCCTCGTGCCCCGTCACCCCCTTCTCCTTTACTAAAGCCCAGCTGGAGGACTGCACTAGCTCACCGTGCTCTTTGCTCACAGCAGCAGGAGAAAAAGAAGAAGAACCAGCTTTAAAATGGCCGCCTCCGAGCTGGCTTCTCTCTGCTCAGTGATGTGTCGTTTGATAAATGGCCTTAAAGGACATGCCTGCGCCCTCCAGGCCTGTCCAGATTGCACTAACTCTTCAGTAACACCGTAGTTTGAAGGTGATGTTTAGCTCCCTTGTCTGTGAAGTGTTGTCAACAGGGGCACATTAACTGGCATCCAGAATGTTCAAGCCCTGCCTGTGATATTGACATTGACATTGACATTTTTTGGAGGACAAAAGGAAAAGAAAAAAAACCCCAAAGTGTGAAATCCTGAGAAGCGAATCCACACACCGTCATTTCCTCGGACACTTTTTAAACATGATGTTGCCCGTGTCGTTTCCAGAAATGTTTACTAGTGCGATTAACATCAGTAAATCCGGGCAGAAGTATTAACTGAGATTCTGCATTAGAATTCTTGGTGAAATGTGATGCATTCTTTCGGAGTATGTAATTCTGAGTATTACAGAACTGAACATGTTGATATTTTGCACCTCCTTAACTATTGGATAAAATGAAGATTTGTTTATCATATTGTTTACAAAAGAACATCTTGTTTTTTGTTTTTTCCTCTTCACACAGACTTATTTTTGACTTTAGTTGTATGGAGTTTATTTTCTATGATTAGCAGCTTTGCTTACTCGACAAAACGGCAGAGTTCCTTTGTGTTTGGGAAAAAAAACGTATTGTGGTTTCAAAGAACTTTTGATTTACTGCTTTGAAATTAAAACACAAAAAGCACAAATAGTTTTGCTCTTTCTTTAGACTTGAAATACCAAAAAGGTCCCGCTGTTTATAACCCAGTGCAAAGATTTATTCTCAGTGACCCATCGATCCTGGCTCGGATAAAAGGCCCTGGAAATGCTGCACTTTTTTATCCTGACCGCGATCCCTGATCTACGGTCTCCGGGCGGGACGCCTGTCTATCACACATTTTGATTTTGATATACTTCATTAATCCAGCAAGGGGAAATTTGGCTCTGCATTTATCCCATTCACAGTGCGTGCTCACACACATACACACACAGCCGTAAAGATGCAGGAAGGAGGAAGCTGCTGCAACATATTTTTCCTGTCGATTCAGGAATCGAACCAGCAACCTTTCAGTCCGAAACCCGCTTTCTCTAACAATTAGCCCTCTGCTGCCACATTTGCACCATGGGGCAATTTCGCATAGTCAATCCATCCACTTACCTCTATGATTTTTCAGAATTGGAAGGAAACCAGAAAACCCGTAAAGGATCAGAGGAAGAGCAGACAGTAAGTCTCCTCTAAGAGTAAGAGATCCTGCATAAACCCTTGACTAAACGGTGATCTGATGTGTTTAGACCTGGGGAGAAAAAAAAAATTGCACACGTGTATATATATATGTGTGTGTATATATATATATATATATGAGTTCCCCTTGTCAGGGTGATCAATATCTATGAACAGTTCTGTCTTGTATTTAGATGCTTAAAATGTTTTGTTTCTAGTAATATAAATCTCATGTTGCTGGAATCCAAGGTACCGCTGGTAGGCTGACTGTGAGAAGGTTGCTGTTTTATAGCACGATGCTGAGATCAGTTCTTAGTAGTAGTAGTAGTATAATCAGTGATACCTGGAATAGTGTGCTAAAAAAACATGAATTTGCACTTTTGTGTTGTGTGTGTGTGTGCAGTAATTAGAGACGTCCAGGTAAAGTACAGGCAGTGGAGGTTCAGTGTTAAGACTCAATTACTAAGTCGAAGGTAGGGTTCAAACCCTAGTACCACCAATCTGCCATTGTTGGGCCCTTTAGCCATGCCCTTAACCCTCAATTGCATAAAAATGATTAATGGAAGTCTACCAAATGCCATCAGTAGAAATGAAGATAGTAAATGCGGGCAACTTTAGCCTAATGGTTAGAGAAGCAGGTTTTCAAGCCTGAAGGTCGCTGGTTTGATTCAGGAACCAAACAGGAAAAATATGTGGCGTTGGGGGAGTGAGCTGCACCTTCCCTTCCTCCACAGTCACAGCTGAAGTGATCTTGAGCAAGGCACCTAACCCCAGCTGCTCACCGGGCTCCGCAATGTGTGGCAGCCTACTGCTCCGTGTGTGCGTGTGCGTGCGCTCACTTTGGACGGGTTAAATGCAGAATCTAGCATCTTTAGTATAAAATTACCCATGTGCTTAATTTCAGCCTTTGTAAGACCATTATATTCCAGCTTCTGGCTTCACTTCATCGCTTATTTATTTTTTTTCATTTGCATTGCACTATATAATCCCTCATCTTCAAAACAGCAGCTTTATAAGATTCAATCATGAGAGCAGTTGGTCTTCATTGTTTATGGATCACACATTTTTTTAATGATCAGAATGAATTGTACAGTATGAATCAGGAAGAAACGGCACTATCACATCCTAACTTGTTTTCTTGGCATACAACAAAGACTTCACTGAACACATGTTAAAGGGGTAATAGCATAATGGATGTGAAACTCGTTTATTTTCTTGTTTCAGTTCCCGTCTGGTAAGGAATGACGGTCTGATTTGAATGAATGAATGCAGTTGCGTTACTCTTGAGGTCCGTGTGAGGTGATGCGTGTGTACGGATTTTCACCTAAGTACTGTTGACAATGAACTTTACAACTACGATTACATCATTTCGGAATGGTCAGCACATGCAAAACATACAACGTTATCAAAATTTGTTTCAGTGTTGACCATTCCTGACATTTTCATCCATCAGATAATCTTTAGCATCGACTGACGCTCGCTCACAACAGATCCGACAGCCTGGTTAACTTTTCTTCTCCGTTCATCACAAGAAGATAACAAGCAAAGGTGGGCTGTGATGACAGAAATTTAACCTCTGCAGACGTTTAAGCGCGTGGCATGCTTGGACCTTTAGCCCATAGAAGTATAAGGCATGTCACTGTGGTAGTTGTAGTCCGGACAGACTTTCTGCAGCAGTTTGTAGTCAGCGCTGAAGAAGTCAATGTAGATGCAGATGACTTTGAAGGGTTTGGAACACAGCCAGGAGACGTGGCTTTGTGTCTGTTCCTGGAAACAGTCCCTGCGTTTTTCGTGGCTGCAAAACGACGTCCTCTTGCTCCGGTCAGTCTTCTCGTACTCCACTCTGCAGTTGAACGACTTGGTGTCTTTGGGGATGTCCAGAGTTTCCTGTTGGCTGATCTCAAAGTCGACAACCTTGGAGGGCGGCACCAGGCTCACCGATACGTTGCCGTGACCTGTGGAGTTGTGCCGGAAGTAGACGCTGAACGTGCCGTTACCGTGGTCAACGATCTTGCCCGTGATGAGTAGGTTAAGTTTGATCGTCTTGATGTGGGAATGGAAGTCACCCCAACCGAACATCTTCTTGAATTTACCCGTCTTGACGATGGGGCGCCGCTTGGCTCTAGCCAGACTCTGTTCGTTCCTTTCTGTGCGATTAAACAGCCAGGCCCAGAGGTCTTGTACTGCAGGCTGCTTGGGGGCTTCGCTGCTTAAAGACAGGTGTGAGAAAAGCCGTAGGGGTTTCAGGAGATCCGGGTGTGAACCATGCTGAGAAACGCTCTTATCGTTTTCCCTCCATCCCAGTGGTCCTAATGCTGAGCTGGGTTCTGCATCACATACGACCTTTAGACACAAAGCACAGGGGGGAAAAAGTAGTTCGTTCATGGTTTCATTACGCTCCAAAACAAACTAGTATCAAGGACTGCATTAATAAAGACAAAACCACTGAGGGTAAAACCAGTGTTACACTTCACAGTATATACGCAAACCCAAACCTTCTTGATACTGAAAACCCTTGTGTGTGAGTCCCCACAAGGATAGGAATATCAGAATTTGGATCTTGTAGGGACATTTGTGTGGTCCCCATAAGGAAAACTGATGGTTTTTTTAAAACATTTGTAAAAATTAAAAGGGTGGATTAAGATGTAAGGTACAGTCTGTTAGGCGTTTTAAATGGTGGCTGGGAAGTGCAAAACAAAGATACATTTTCAGAAAACAAATTTACAAACGACTACCTTCTTACGAAAAGGAAATGTACCAAATGCCGGAAGTGATGACATGAGTCACTCAGTCTGTTCTGGCCGGAAGTTTACAAATGTAGT
>JAOUQZ010000004.1:22482326-22493267 GCA_028564935.1 Neosilurus hyrtlii
CACACACACACACACACACACACACACACACACACACACACACACACACACACACACAAACACACACACACACACACGCACATCTAATTATCGCAAATACAATCATGCCTTTGTAGTTGAAGGATTTAATTACAAATCCAATTATTGTTAACAAATAAAATGAGAGAAACAAGAAATTATAAAAAAGTGACAACAATATTAAATCATACATATATGGTAGGGTCAATGCAGGTAAGCTATTCTTTTTGTTAGTCCTTCTTTCGCGGATTCACTGATGTTAATATTCGCAATTAAAAAAAAAACATTTCATAAATATGGGAAAACATCCTTTTTATTCCCGCCAGCCTTAACTTGCAATAAATTTTAAAACCTTTTTTTGCACCAATCTGGTCCTTTGGTCGCCCTCTCACGGCAACAATTGTAACTACTTCATCTACATCTGCTCATGCGTACTTGCCTGTTGGAAGTGTCATCTCAGACACCCAGCCGATGTTTTGAATGCAGCAATTTACTCAGTGCGTGTGTGTAAAAGTGTCTGAAAATATACAATTGGAAGTGATACTATCGACATGGGAGCAGTGGTGGCTCCTCTATCAACGAGTTGTCACCCTCCAAGTGTGCTAACTGGGTTATCAAAGGCCGGTCGTGTCTCTTTCTGTCTGTGGTGAGAGGCATGTAAAAGAACCATCGCTGTCGTTCGTAAAGAGTAGGCTGGGTTGCCGTCAGCATGTTTCTGCCCTGTGATGGCCTGTTGAGCTGTCCAGGGTGTACTCTGACCTGAGTCGGCTGAGATGGGCGCCAGCCTCCCCGCGACCGTAATTAGGATTAAGCTCTTCAGAAAATGAATGAATGAACTATCGGTATGTGTGACAGAACTGGTCAATACAGGGTTTTTTTGTTTGTTTTTTATTTTTTAAAGTCGAGACTTGAGATTTAATTCTTCATGCAGACATTCTCCATTCTGAGCTGATGGCAGCAGCATCAAAAGCTAACTGGAGGTCCAGTCACCTTTAATCCCCCCTCAGAGGAGAGGTGAAAGGGGAGGTGTATGAAAGGATTTTCAGGGCGGCCTCCTTTTTGAATGTTATGGAAAGCGTTGTGACGGTACAGTATGTGTCTCTGGTCTGTTTAAAGCAGGAGTTTCAACAGAGTATACAGAGTATAAAGAGTACAACATTTACACCATCAGCTCAGGACAGACTTCTGTATTCAGATTATTACGTTTAAATCAAAGCCTAATTCAGGATTCTTTAAAAATACAAAAAAGGGCAAAATAAAAATATTTATATTTTACTTTTGCTTGTATTCTTGTTCTGTCCACTGTCTTGGGTTTATATAATAGAAATCTGCCAAACAAGAAATAAAAAAAGAATTGCCTAAGGTTAAAATAAAAAAAGTCATAGAGCTTTGGGTGCTACTGATTTTGTCATGCATTAAAAAAAGCAAGATTTTAAGAAGTTATGGAAAAATTGTGTTAAATAATAAAACAAAAAGAATAAAGCAATAAAACATTTTCAAACTTTTATGCATAAATATACAGATGTAATCTTGGAAATTATGTTATTTCTTAAAATATTATTCACACTCCATTCCTCAGCTTCATTTTTATTTAATTTTATCTATTTAATAATTTTTTCCCCACAATGGCCCTAATACACTGTGATACATGAACATGACCAGGATTAGATGGGAAAATATCAGGAGCTCATCTTACCTTTGGAAAGAAAGTCAGCAGCTGGGAGGTTAGGAGAGGGAGCTAATGAGGGACATGGGATGAGAAATTCAGTCAAAATAGGAGAAAGGCTTTAAACAGGAGAGCATATTAAGTGTTTCAGAGGGGTGGGGGGTGGCTAAAGGTTCAGAAGGCTTTCATGGGATTACAGTTTAAGATTAGCTCTTGCACTCTTGCAATAAACACGTGCAGTCTGTAGCCTTCAGTCCATTTGAACAGACAGAGATTCATCCATTAAAAAATTATAAAAATAAATAAATAAATAAGTAAATAATTCTTCAATAGCAATTATAATAAAAGCCAATTTCATATCAAGTCTAAAGCAATGCTATGCAGTAATAATTAAAAGTGTACAATGTTAGCAGATAACAGAAGTGAATGAATAGAATAAAATAGACACAAACCTTTTTACACTTTTGTCATTTTTTCCGTCGTCAGTACTGAGGCTTTTCCAGATATTTCCAAAAGAGGTCTTGGTCATTTCATCTGAAATGTTGACAGTGGACGGGTCGTCCCTTAAAACAACACAGAAAACTCTGACTAAACTTTAAAACTAAAAGAACAAGTCATTCTGTGTTTTTAAAATAAAGTTTAACTGTGTGAAAAAAATAAGTTTGGGAAGTGCTGGTGGTGTATTGATGGCTCAGTGGTTAAGGCTCTGGTTTACTGGTCAGAAGGTTGGGGGGTTAACTCCAGTACCACGAGCTACCACTGTTGGGCCCATGAGCAAGACATTTTATTAACTTTAAGCCTCAACTGCTCAGTTGAATATCGGTGATAAAATGTTAGATACTTTGGATTCGGGTGTCTGCCAAATGCCCTCAATGAAAAGTAAGTGTGAATTACATGAAACTTGAACTTATTACTCACATTCTTGAAAAAATCATTCTTCCTAGGAAAAGTATAAAAAGTCTACAACTGACAAAACAAAGGACAATGTATTTACTTGTAATGCCCTTCAAGAGGCACCTGGACAATTCCTTCATCCTCCACCATCACACTGTGGTTATCCTGCAAAAGAAAAAGCAAATATTTTTATTCAAATTACAGACATAAAAGGCATAAAAGGATTAGATATTGTAGCAAATTTGGTCTTACAATATGTTCTGCGGTACCGTAGTAGAGGACTAAAGTGGCCAAATTATCAAAAAAACCCTCTTTTGTTTGAAGAATTTACAGGACAGCTGGGGTTTTTCATTTCAAGGTCACTCAAGGCCAAAGGTAATTAGGTAATGTGAAAGTCCATATATGGTTTCCTGTTAGTGTTCCATCGAAGCAGAATGTCTACCAGGATTAGTTTTGAAGTTATAATGGCTTTATCTCCAAAATGTTGTGACCTTGACCTGACCTTCATCTTGAACCTAGACATTCCAAAATCAAATCATCTCTGGGGCTCAGGTAGGGTAGTGTCCCCACCAAGTTTGGTGAGAATCTGTGCACGGGTATGGTTAAGATTTGGTTTACAGTCTAACTGACAGATAAAGAGATGGACAAACAAACTCTTTCACTGTCAAGTGAAAGCCCAAGACACTCCCTTCCATGATAAACCAGTTACATAAGAAAGGACTGATCACGATCAATAAATTTGTACCTCTTTCTGTGCATCCTCCAGTTTTTTCTTCTTGCTCTCAGGCATCAGGTCATCGAGCCAACTGAGCTCCCTTTTTGTGAAGACGAAATCCAGCAGCTTACGAATGAAAACTAACGCCAACACCTGCAGAGCAAAGAAGATTACAAAATTTATCTCATACCAATACCCTCCTCTCTCACACCTAACCAGCTGGATTTACCATCATGGGGAAAACAATGGCAGCCCTGGAGGTTTTGATGACCCATAGGAGGATAAGGCAGGTCAGTTGGATGATGGTGAAGAGGTGGACCTTCCTGAGAGGAACATGTCTCAGATAGATGAAGTCCGGCTGGTGTTTCGCTGGCATCCCGAACAACTTCAGACGATCAAATAACTGCAAACAGGACAGAAGACAAACGCCCATGACCACAAGCTTGCTGAAATATAAAAAAACGTGATATGTTAACGTCTATATTATCTTCAACTCAAGAAAACCCAATTATGTTTCTCAAACAAGGTAAAACTGTGTTGGCTCCCACTTGGAGAAACAGAAATACATTTGCTCTATCATCTTGGCAAAGATAAGCAATCCACAGCTGGGAGCTCAAGAGAGCAAACTTGGCTATCCTCTCAGGGCGGGAGGAAGGGGCATTATGTTTTCTCTCCCACCAATCCCAACTGGCCAATCTGCACAGGCTTGCTCATTAGGAATGTATAGGATTGGATAGATATAACAAATTCATAACCAAATCTATTCCTTCTGTAAAGCTGCTGTTGAGACGATGCCAGTTATAAAAAAGAGCTATATAAATAAGACTGGACTAACCAATCATGGCCATCCATGAGCTCGTGTGTGCAGAGGTGGGCGGATAGCGCTTTTTTCCTCCATGGGAATTGGCCGTGAGTGAATTATGGAGGCAGTGCCATGCACGCACTAGTTACACCTACCTGTATGCCTCTGAGAGACGATGCCCCCATGTACAAGAAGACTCCATATAACACAGGCATTGGGATGAACTGCAAAAAAAAACAGAAGCCAAAATGTATTCGATCACACTTGTCTTTAAAAGAAAGCAATGGGATTTACATACCACAAGCCAAAGGTCACTGACCTTAAGGACCGAGGTCATAAAAACAGAGCAGCCCATGAGGACGAAGATCATGAGGCCGGTGAAGCGCTGCTCTCTAATTCCCAGAAACTTGGGCTGCTCTCCCGGCGCTGAGCACTCTGACTCCAGCTTCAAGCTGTTCACATGTGTGATGGAGAGGACGGTGGCAGCCACAAACCATGGTAGTCCCATAACTGAACACACCCCAAGCATCACACTTACCACAAACAGGTCCAGGTGGTAGCCGCAACCTTTCTGCAGACAAACAGAAAGCGGAAACACAGCACACATGAGTACATGTGATTATAGTTCTCTCTAGAGTCAGAGATGACGCCCTCCTCTGATTAGGTGATAGCAGTTATTTTATTACCTTCACCAGGGGGTTATGTTTTCATTTGTGTTGGTTCGATAGTTCTTAGTTTGTCTGTTTTTGTGCAATAAAACTTAAAAAGTAATGCACGGATTTGGACGCATTTTTCTGCAGTAGGGTGTGGTACAAGTAACAATCCTTTGAAGTTTGGAGGTGATCCAAGCATGGGATCATTTTGAAAAAAATGCATTAAGGTAGATACATGCGAGTGATACATGTGTGAATGAATGCTCATCAGACGACTATCTACTAGGGTCGCAGACACCTTCGTGCTGTGACGCGAACGTGCTAGCCACTACGGCACCGCCTCCACCTCCGAGCAGCATTTAAAGGCTTACAGCTATATGAACAACCAAGCTTGACAGATCCGTTTTAATTATCAGCACATATTCACACAATGATGTATGAATCAAAAATCATTGGAACACCATGAGGGAACAAAAACAAACCATGTACGCTTGCATCGCACCAAAAATTTTATTCTCCTCTACCTTCAGCTTGTGCTCCTTCCTGTTAATGATGACTGCCGTGATTTGCTGGTCCATGAAAATGAGGATGGTGCAAAGCAGTGCTGGGATGAAAGAGATGAGGATTGTCCACCATGGGTTTCGTCCCAGAGGGCTGATGATCCAGCCACGGTCGTCTCGGGTAGGCTGTAGAGAGTCAGGAGATCCGATATGCACGGAGGATTAGGCTGATGTGTTCTGTTTTTCTGTTTTCTATTAAAACCTAGACATATTGATTCAGATCTACATGCGGTTACACTTTGTCATACATCATGCACGATTAGTGACAGCGCACAGCGAGTGTCAAAACCCCTGAAGTCATGTCCAAAATTGTAAAGTGTGTATTGCTGCTGGCTGACTCACTTTAAATTCATTGGGAACCTGTAGTTTGGGAGAGGGAACCCCCAGACAAAAGTCGATCCCCACCATGGTGACGATCGTAATGAAGACTGCAAAGTCGCTGATGACTGCCCGCACCTGGAGTGGAAAACAGTCACAGAGTCACACGCACAGCGGTAAGGATACAGACCCAAACATCCATCCATTCATTCATTCATTCATTCATTCATTTTCCGAGCCGCTTAATCCTACTAGGGTCACATCTCAGTCGACTCTGTGTGAAGGCATGGTACACCCTGAACAGCTCAAGAATCCATCTCTGCGCCAACACACAACCAGTCACACTCACACTCGGGGAAATTTACAGCAGCCAATTATCCGAATGTGCATGTCTTTGGATTGTGGGAGGAAATGCACACTGAGGGAACATACAGACTGCACAAAGAAACACCTTTGCAAAGCCCAGGATTCGAATCCAAGACCTTCTTGCTGTAAGGCGGATGTGCAAACCACTACGTCTCCATGTTGCCCCAGACCCAAACATCTACAAAATTATCCGCATATATCTGAACTAGAAGCTAAAATTCATTACAATAGTAAAACAAAAGCACACAGAGCGCCAACCCTTACCAAGCTATAAAATAACGTTGTACACAGCATCCCCTACTGGATATGCTGTAATAGCCCACTTCCAAAATATCATCCTATCTCCCAATATTTGGGAATTCTTTAAAAAAAAATTTCAGGATCCAGAATTTGATTCGGATCATCTTTAAAATCTAATGGAGTCTTTCTTGTCCAAAGCTCCACGTCTGATAGAAATTTCATGTAATCAGCATAACGTTTTGTTAGCAAACTGCTAGCAAACTAACAAACTTGACGAAAAACTTAACACACACACACACACACACACACACACACACACACACACACACACAGACAAACACAGACAAACACACTTGCCTTGGTGGGAAAGTAGCGACTAGTTTTGAACTCCTTGAGGAAGAAAGACATGGCGACGGTGGCGAAGAACAGGACCACAGACCAGAAGAGAACATCGGGGACATAGGGGCCGTGATGGCCACACGCACTGCCCTGGAACTCGCCCCTAAGCTCCACACAGCTCTGCAGAACAACATAAAGCATGCTCAGCACAACACTTAAACTCTTTCTGCACGTAAAATGGGTTGCTTTAGTCTGACACCTAAAATTCCTTGTTATACCTTGATATACATCAGATCATACCAAAATAAAAAACTCTGTATCAATGCAATATCTAATTAAACTGAGACACTTAAACAGTGGTGGGAATTGGCATGTTAATCCTTTAATAAGGAAGCTAACATTTTAATTAACACGTTAACACACTATTTGGTTTAAAAATTAAAGTTAGCTTCATGAATTCTCCATTAGTCCGTTAATTACGTTTATTAATCTCGCTGCCTTCTTAATAAACTCGGACTAGGCCACATTGGCTGGTATACACTGCCCTCTGCTGGCAGACCACAGAGTTTCAACTTCATTACAACTTTTTACAAGTCACACTGTGCAATCAGTATGTGAGCACAGCACATTTTTATCTACATTAGCAAATATGTTTATAATCTCACTAATCTCTCATTTATCATCTGGGTGAAGGCAGGGAACACCCTGAACAGCTCACCAGACCATTGCAGAGCAACACACACACACTCACACACACACACACCTAGGGGGAATTTGGACCAGTCAATTAGCCCAATATGCATGTCTTTGGACTGTGGGAGGAAGCCGGAGTACCCAGAGGAAACCCACGTGAGCACAGGGAAAACATGCAAACTTGAGACTCAAACCCAAGACCCTACTGCTGTGAGGTTACTTGATACATCACTGTGCCGCCACTAAATACAATATGTTCATATTACATTTTTTACGATCTGTACCCCAAACTTGTGTAGGATTTATGTAATGTTACTTTATCTAATGTTATGTAATGTTACACATGCCATACAGATTACAGGTGTTCCAAGAGTCTACCTGTAAAATTTACCTACCACGCTTTAAAGAAAAGAAATACACTGAAACTGAAGCACCTTACAATAAAGGATTCACAGAATGACTGCATATCTTTGTTCAAGGTACTAAAAAATGTTTTTCATTTTAAAAAGGTCTCTTTTTGATGTCAGAACAGTTTTTCACATGTCAAATTTCATACCATGCCTCCCTTTATTAACAAATGGTTAACATAGCAGGCAGGCAGTGGTTAGCACGTCTGGTCATGGGACCAGAAGGTCCCATGGTCAAGAAGGTCATGGGATCGAGTCCCAGGCATGCATGCTAGGCTAACTGGCTGTCCCAAATTGCCCATAGAAGTAGACGTGAGTGTGTATGGCTCTGTGTGTGTGTGTGTGTGTGTGTGTGTGTGTGTGTGTGTGTGTGTGTGTTGACTCTGCAATGGTCTGACAAGCTTTTTAGGGTGTACCCCACCTCTGCCCAGTGTCAGCTGGGATAGGCTCCACCCTCCCCACAACCCTAGTAGGATTAATCGGTTTGGCAAATCAGTGAGATGAAGCTAACATTTTTCATCAACTTGCCTAACACTGTACTTAAGTTATTGATCCAGTGCTAATTTTGGCTGAAAGACTACACTGCTTGTGGGGAAAATAGTTTTCTGCATATATACTGTATATATCACTAATAATAAATTAATTCATTAATCAAACACAGGATTTTATAATCCGGCAGCTTCTATACATCTCCACAGCTCCCGATCCCTCAAACATCATCTGTCTATCAGGAAAGGACATCAAGTGTGTGGATGACTACAAGTATATCGGCTCCTACTTAATGGACTCATATGAGGATTTAACGTCCCGGAAGGCACTTGCTTGGAAATCATGCAACGCCCTTGACAAAGTGTGACCCTCGGGCCTGGACGACAACCTAAAAACATGCCTCTTTCGATCGGCTGTTGACCTCATCCTCCTCTATGGAGCTGGACTCTGGACCCTGACAGACCAGTAACAGATGTGGTGGTCTGTGATGCATGACATCGCGGCCGAGGCCGGAGAATGATGATGAGTTTCTAGTGAATTCTGTCCTATTCTGTCCTTATAAACATGATGACATACAACAGGTTGTTTGTCTGAAGTCATTAGGAATTTGTTCGATCATTTCCTATACCACTGCTGTGTGTGTGTTCATGTATCCATGTGTGTATGTATGGGCATGTGTGTGTGTGTGTGTGTGTGTGCTGCAGGTAAACTAAGCGGTATCAGGAAATAGCATGAACCGGAGTGAACCAGAGGAGGATTTATGTTGTTAAGCTCCTGGCTTCTGTTCTGAGCCAATAGACAACACGGTTCCGTATAACATGAGATGCAGGGCAACAATATTTACCCCTACATTTCATCACTCCAGTTTTTTTTCTCTAACCATGTCCTGATGCACAATTCAGGGAATTTTTCATTCATAACGGTATTGTAGCTTTGCATTCATTTATCTTCTGCAGCTACTGTGTATGATGTGTATGCACATAAAAAAATAATAATAATAATAAACTGACCTGTTTGTTTTTCTGTAATAAGAAAAGAAAGGAAAACTTTTTCACTAACAACTTTGACTAACACACACACACACACAACCATTTACACTCTCCCCTAGGGGCAATCCACACAAAAACTCCACAGAAAGAAAGCCTCGCCGATCCTGGGACTCAAACGCTGGACATTCTTTCTGTGCCGCCCATTAATAAAGCCCACATTCTTTATTTAAAATTTAAGTACAAATGAATGCTGGCAGCAGGGTGGGATAGTGGTTAGAAAGAAGGTTATAGGTTTGAGACCCATGCTCGGCGAGGCCGTTTCTGTGTGCAGGATGCATGTTCTCCATGTGCTTGCGCGCGTTTAGGCTAATTAACTGTTCCAGATTGCCCCTGGGTGTGAGTGTGAGCGTGAAAGGTTGTGTGTATTGACTCTGCAATGGTTTGGCAAACCGTTCTGGGTGTGCCCCACCTTCACTCAATGCTGGCTGGGATATGTTCCTGCCTCTGCAAGACCCTAGTAGGAGTAAGCGCTTCGGCAAATGAGTGAGTGAGAATGATTGTTCCAAACTGCCCATAGGCCCTGTGGTGCTCTGGCGGGCTTCCACTCTAAGTGATTTATACCGTGGATTAACAAGTGAATTATCTGGATATATCTGCATTTATATATGAATTTATTTTCAAGTATGGTCTGATCTTCATATTAGTTAAAAAACATCCTTCTAGGGTGACGGGGAGGCTGGAGCCTATCTCAGCCAACTCGGAGTGAAAGCGAGGTACACCCTGAACAGCTTGCCAGTACATCACAGAATCAACATACACACAGACCAGCATTCACACTCACACCTAGGGGCAACACATACCTTGAACTACCTAACGTCCATGGCTGGACTGTGGGAGGAAACTGGAGTACCCAGATTAAATCCTCACAAGCATGAGGAGAACATACAAACTCCACAAAGGAACACCCTCGCTGAGCCTAAAACTTGAACCCAGGACCTTCTTGCTGTGAGGCGAACATGCTAACCACAACACCTCCGTGCCGCCTGCGTCTTGTGCTGGCAAATGTTTAACTAACAACCGCGGTAGCGTACCTGGTTTTGTTTTCACTCCTGTCACTTTGTCCTATTGTAGTTTTGGGGGGGTTTTTGTGGATTGCCTATATGTCAAAAGCTGCTTGACATACCACCATCAAATGTTGAGGGTAGCATCTTGGAACCAAAGGCTGAAACGAGTTTATGAACAGGTCACTGTAGGTCAAGTTCAAGGTCAGCCAAATGGCCGTCAATTTTTTAAAATGGCTAGGTAGGGGCTGGTGAGATTCCCCTATCAGGGGCTTCTGATGTTTGTTTAATATTTGTTTTTATGTTACATGTTGTTGCTGCTCTGTCTCTGCATCCTTGTGTTTAGAAATTCACACTCTGTTCCTTTGTATACTATGGACAGTATGTGAACGAATAACAGTAAAGCTGAGTTGAGTTGAGTTGGATTGAGTTGGTCAGCCCATATTTTAAGGCTTATACAGCAGGTCAGGGTGGCACGATGGCATAGTGGTTAATGCATCCGCAGCACTGCAAGAAGGTTCTGGGTTCAATTTTAATAGGCTTGGGCATTTCTGTGTAAAGTTCCCTATGCTTGCATGGGTTTTCTCCAGTTTCCTCCCCCAGTACAAAGACATGCACATAAGGCTATTTGGTTGTTCCAAATTGCACCTAGGTATGAATGAGTGTGTGTGTGTGTGTGTGTGTGTGTGTGTGTGTGTGTGTGTGTGTGTGTGTGTGTGTGTGTGTGTGTG
>JAOUQZ010000004.1:22493367-22509155 GCA_028564935.1 Neosilurus hyrtlii
GTGTGTGTGTGTGTGTGTGTGTGTGTGTGTGTGTGTGTGTGTGTGTGTGTGTGTGTGTGTGTGTGTGTTGTCCCTGCAATGGTCTGGCGAAATGTTCAGAGTGTATCCTGCCTTTGTCCAGTGTTGGCTGAGATAGGTTCGAGCCTCAGCAAATGATTGAATGATGCAGGAAATTCCAGTGGGTTTCCTCGAATACGCTTGAAACATGCTGGTGTTCTCATTTTGCGAGACTACTGACTGACTGACTGACTGACTGACTGACTGCCAGGGCTTGATCGATACATATAATAATGTCTAGTTCACACTGGGCAACAGTCCTGTTTAGATACATCGATGTGTCCCATTAACTCAGACTCCAAGAAATCTAGCCTCTCTATTTCCACAGTCAGGCTTTTTAACTCTTTAACTGTCCAGTTGTTTTGTTCTTTCCTCACCTTGACATTCAGACCCAGCCAGTCGATCTCAGAGCTGGTGATGTTGTGCTTCTGCCAGTATTTCAGGGTGCTGTTGCTTGGCTCTTTGGGTTCCATGCAGACACAGCTGTAAGGAATCATGGTTTAACACAACAGTTAAGAGGACATGATCATAAAATATTGTGTGTGTGTGTGTGTGTGTGTGTGTGTGTGTGTGTGTGTGTGTGTGTGTGTGTGTACTCACGAGTACTGAGTGAGCTTGCTGAGGTCATTGTGCATGTTGAAGGGATACGTCTCTCCCAGGTGCACAAGTTTCTCCAGAGCTTCATAGATGAAAATGATGCAGATGAGTGCAGCAAAGGCTTCCTCTGTGAAGCGAGTGATGTAACACACCAGTGAACTGGCATCTGTAGCCACCAAGATAAGGCAGAGGAAAGCCGTCCACAGCCCGATACACACACGCAAGGAGAGGTAGGACAGTTCATATTCCCTTAATAAACACACACATACACACACACACGCACACACAACCCTGGGTTTACACTGGGACACGATGTCCGTGATCTCTGCGATTAAAAAAAGGGTGGCGCTTCACGATTTGGGGTATAAAGGAGACAGCTCGCATCTAGGAAATTAAACTTTATCAATGAAAAGGAATCGTGTTGGCAAGTTTAACAAGATCCACTACGATGGCGCATCAAGGTCTGTTAAACTCTAGGACGCTCTGCCGTGCTTCCCACACTCTATCACGAGTGGTGTCAAATCGTAATACATCGTAATTATCGTGGCAAAATTGCTGACAGTCAAAAATCATCACGTCAACGGTCATCACGATCCGTTCCTATAACCCCCCACGCTCATCACAATTCTCTCGAATCGTGGAGATCATGGACATCGTGCCCAAGTGTAAACCCACGGTAAACTGTTGGTCAAATGACTGAGTGAGTGATTACAGTTCGGATTTTTGGCCCTCAAAAAATTTGGTCTTGTTATGAAACCAAAAATTGTGCTTTAACTTACTTGCAAAATTTGAAGAGGATCTTCTCAAATACCAGAACAGGACCAGTGCTGCCCAGGATAGTGAGAGGCTGCCCAGCAAACAGAGAGTACGCTATCCCAGTCATAGACGCTCCAAATAAAGACTCCATAGCACTCTGAAAGACACAAACCAGCAATTACCATGAATTACAGGTTGTCTTAGCACCAGCTTATGTAATTATAGAGAAGAAGAAGAAGATTGATTTTACTATTCGATTCTCTGTGGCCTCCCCTAGCAGGCCTCCGAAAGTGATGACAGGAGACATGCAGGCGCAGTAGAGGAACAAGAAGGAAGCCAGACATTGCAGGCTGAAGGCATCGGTGTAGTCAGACAGGTAGTGACGGATCTTGCGCTTTATATCAAGGATAAAGCCTCCAAAAATCCTGAAGAGTCACATATACAACATCAGCACATCTGTCCACAGTGAAAATGTATCTGTCTGTGGGTGGTGTGCTGCTGTAGTGGTTAGCACATCCACCTCACAGTAAGAAGGCCTGGGTTTGATTCCCGGGCTCGGGACATCTCTGTGTGGTCTTTGCATGCTTTCCCTGTGCTTGCACAGGTTTTCTCCAGGTACTCCGGTTTCCTCCCACAGTCCCAAGACATGCACAGTAGGCTAATTGGCTGTTCCAAATCGCCCCTAGGTGTGAGTGTGGATGGTTGTATGTGTGTTGGCCCTGCGATGTCCTGGCTGAGATGGGCGCCAGCCTTCCCCTGACACTAATTAAGATTAAGCGGCTTAGAAAATTAATAAATGAATATCTGTCCACTTTTAATATAAAGGGTTTGTGCACGAGTCTGTTAAATACAAGTTAGCAAAGTTATGGAGTCAAATAATTATTTGAAGACTGATATATAGTACTGAGCAAAAACTTTAGGCACATGCAAAGCAATGCTGCAGAACAAAGATGCCTTATACTTACATATACTCACTCATTCACTCACTCATTTGCCAAACCGCTTACTCCTACTAGGGTGTGGATGCCGGATCTTAGCCAACACTGGGCTGAGGCGGGTTATACCCTGAACAATTCACCAGACCATCACAGGGCCAACACACAGACAAAACCATTCACACTCCCACTCACACCTAGGGGCAAATTGGAACATACTAATGCACATGTCTTGGGACTGTGGAAGGAAACCCGAGTACCCGGAAAAACCCACACAAGAACGGGAAGAGCATGCATACTCCACACAGAAACATCCTCGCTGAGCCTAGGATTGAACCCAGGACCTTCTCACTGTGAGGCAGACATGCTAACCACTATATCACCAATAATGATTTAACATGTTGCAGGAAAATATCTGTACACATCTGCATCACCCAGTACTTACCCTTTAAAAGCTATCAAGGCTAGCAATCATGTGACATGATCAGTATGAAGGCTAGAACCAGTATAAATGGACCAGAGTTCAACTTTATGACTGTCATCCAAGAGAACAGATCAACAGAAGTGTTGACAGAGTGAGAGGTACTGTGGGTGAGATGATTTAGAAGGAGAGGAGAGGAAAAAACAAACTAAATGCAATATGCAAATATACAATATGCATATGCAAATATTGCAATATGCATATGCAAAACTAGTGCAATAAACACTTGCTGTCTTAAAGTCATGTGTACACACTTTATTAAAGGGGACCTGCCATGAATTAGTCTTACTAGCTGTTTAAAATGATCATGTATGTGGTTCCTTCCAGCAACATCTGTCCTTGCCCCTTGTCAAAGTAGGTGCAAGCACTGCGACACTGAGCATGCTCAGAGACATGCTGCCTTTCTGATTGGCTGTTCCAGCCTGGTAGTGACGCAAACTATTTATATTTATTACTATATTGTATTGGCTGGGCTGCATCACTGACCCGTGCAGCATAACACATTATCGGGCCAGTGCTGAGCTGCACAAACAACAAGCTTTGAAACCAACTGACGATAGGAAGTTAGCATAAACCATTTTGGATTTACCGTGCAGCATTCTCATCCTCAGAGTCACTAGAATGTAACGTCTTACTGTCTCCACAAGAGACTCTTCCCTCTCTGGTTCAAATAGGTCACCATTTACACCCACTTCCTCCAAATTGCTGCCATAGTTGCTCCTTAAAAATGTCACCTAAACTGTCACTCGCTGAATAGATCTGCTTGTTTACTTGCACCGGACAACCCCGCCCAACGTGTTAATGTCACTTCCGGGGAAAAAAACAAGTGCTAACCATTGGTTCAGCCCAGCCAGTAAACCACAGGATAGCATTGCCTAGTATAGTTCTTTTTATGGTCATTTATGCTACAATAAGCTCTGTATCACTTAAACGTATTACCTACACACAGATTATGCTGTAAGGATGATCAATACCCACCCACCCCACACTCACATACACACAGACTCACTTTCCTGTGCGCTGTAATTCAGGTCCTCCATGGCCTCCGTGCTCCTCTGTCTCTCCCAGCTCAGTCATTCCGTTTGGTAAAGAAGGAATCTTCCTTTTCTCCTAGATGACCGAAAAATAGCAACATTAATTTCAGTCACTATTCAACACTTTCAAACCTCACGTACGTTCAGCCAGCGCAGAAACGCCAAATCACTTAATCCTATTAAGGATGGCTGGAGCCTGTCTCAGACAACACTGGGTGAACGCGGAGTGCACCCTAAACAGCTCGCTAAACCATCGCAGGGCAACACACACACAGACAACCATTCACACTAACACTTGGGGCAGGTTTGGAATAACCAGTCAGCTTAATGAGTATGTTTTTTGGAGGCGGGAGGAAACCGGAGTACCTAGAGAAAACCCGAAAGCAAGCATGCTGAGAAAATGCAAGCGCCACAGAGAAACACCTGAGCCTGGGACTCGAACCCAAGACCTTCTTGCTGTGAGGCAGATATGTTATCCTCTACACTATATATAAATAAACTATAGATGGTTGATAAAACTTATAAAACTCATACCATTTAATTTGACCTATTTTTTAGAGTTTTTTAACCATATTTTTGACTATTTAATACTTTCACCTGTTTCAGTGCACTGCTAACATTCAGTGGTGTTTGTCATGGATCCCCCCATTGCATCATGGTTCCTATAGCAACAAACAGCTTCATCATTCACTCATTTCCTGATTGTGTCCAGCTGTTGTTGTTTTATTAATTCATTATTAGTTTGTCTATTTATACCCCCTTGGAGTTTTATCTCTTCACGTCTTGCTAATGTTTAATAGAAATTCTTTTATTTATTTCCTCCAGAGCTTGAGTTGATTCAGCCCTTAAAGGAGCAGCGCTACTCTTATTACACCAGAATCAGTAGACACATCTGTCGGGGCTTCGGCTTTAGATTCTTTAAAACAGAGAGTTGTTTCTCTAATTCGGACACATCAGTGAGCTGTAGAACATATTCTAAGATAAACACAAATGAGTAATAAGTCCAGTTCTCATATAGGGCTTATTTGTTATATTATCCATGGCAGAAGTAGCTGACACTCTGAGCGCACTTGGATTTTGGTTTAGACAAATTGTTCATATATGAAATATAGACATAAAAAAAACATTATTCATTTATTTATTTGCCAAACCACTTTATCCCACTAGGGTCGCAAGGAGGCTGGAGCCTATCTCAGCCAAGACTGGTTGAAGGCAGAGTACACCCTGAACAGCTTGCCAGTCCAAAACACACACACACACACACACACACACACACACACACACACACACACACACACACACACAAAACCATTCACACTCAGGAGCTATTTGAAGGTTATTAGCCTAATGTGCATGTCTTTGGACTGTGGGATGAAACTGGAGCACACTGAGGGAACCCACGCAAGCACCACGAAAATATATAATAAAACATGCATTCATATATTTAATACATACTCAATTATCTATATATTTAGATAACTAGATCATCAGATCCCTTCCTTGAACGTCCTCTTGATGGCAGCCATGTGCAATTAACAAGACAATATGAAAGTGAATAAGAACCCATCTTTCCCATTGTAATAAAAACCTGAAATATCTTTAATATTTATTAATTCATTCATTTTCTAAGCCGCATTCTTTGCACTGTGGGAAAAAACCAAAGTGCCCAGAGGAAACCCATACAAGTACAGGGAGAACATGCAAGTTCCACACAGAAAGGACTAACCACTGAGCCTCTGTGCCACTCATCAGAAAATATATTATTATTATTATTACTTTTTTCGCAAATGGTCTATAAACTCACTCACTCACTCAATTGCTGAACATAACCTAATCGGGTCACAGGGAGGCTTGCACCCATCTCAGTCGACTCGAGGGCGAAGGCAAGGTACTCCCTGAACAGCTTACCAGGCCATTGCCAACACACACACACACTCATCTAAAATCATTCACACTCACTCTCACACCTAGGGGCGATTTGGAACCTCCAATCAGCTTACTGTGCATGTTTTTAGACTGTGGGAGGAAATTACAGAAACTGAGGTCAGATAATAGTTTCATGCTGCAACAATTATTTGTATTATTATATTTATAATTACATTAATATATATATATATATATATATATATATTTTTATATATATATATATATATATATATATATATATATATATATATAAACACACATACATATATGTGTATGTGTGTGTGTTTGTAGACTTTCAGTATTTATATTGTCTACATATATATGTATGTAAGTATAACATTACAAGTTACTAATATCTATGTAAACATACAGAATGAATCCTGTCAGTGAGTAAAATGTACAGTATTAGCAATATGATAAACAGTAGAATGTACATGACTGTGCATGTTGTTGCTATATGGGGGAGTTGTACAGTTTCATGGCCACAGGAAGGAATGATTTCTTGTGGCATTCAGTGGAGCATTTAGGTGGTATTTTAGGTGGTTCTCTCACTGAACATGCTCCTGTGACTGATCAGCTGGTTATGAAGAGGGTGGCAGGTATTGTTCAATATTGTCTTTATTTTGGACAACATTCGCCTTTCCAACGCTACCGTCAGAGAGTCCAGCTCCATCCCCAAAATGGTACCAGTCCAGTTTTTTGTCAGTATGAACTTTAAGGTATTTGTAATCCTTCACCATTTCCACATTAAAGCTCTAGGTGGAAACAGGAGCTGCTGGTGTTTTGGACCTCCTAAAATCTACAATCAGCTGCAGATGATTAAATCTACATTAAGCTGCAGATGATTACAGCAGCGTCATCAGAAAACATCTGAAGATGGCAGGTCTCTGTGCAGTAACTGAAGTCCGTTGTGTAGAGGGTGAAGAGACAAGGGGAGAGGATAGTCCCTTGTGGTGCTCTGGTGTTGCTTACCACTGTGTCCAACACACAGTGCAGCAGGCACACAAACTGTGGTCTTTCAGTCAGGGTGTCTACAATCCAGGACACAAGAGAGGCATCCACCTGCATCACTGTCAGCTTCTCACCCACTAGGGTCGGCCTGATGGTGTTGAATGCACTGGAAAAATAAATAAACATGACCCCCACAGTGCTCGCCGGCTGGTCCAGGTGGGTGTAGTCATGGTGAATGATGCCAACCTCGACTCTGAGACGAGGCTGGTAAGCGAACTAAAGGGGGTCCATATGTGGTCTATTCATGGGTTGGAGCTGATCTAGTTGAGTCTCTCAAGGTTCTTCATGACATGTGAAGTCAGTGCCACGGATCTGTAATCCTGGAAGCCACTGGGACGTGAGGTCTTTGGTACAGGAACAAGGCATGACGTCTTCCACCGCACTGCGACCTGCTGTAGACTCAGGCTCATCATGAAGATGTAGTGTAAGACTTCACAGAGCTAGGGCCACAGGCTTTAAGGACATGGTCCCCATACAATCCTGCTGCCTTGCCTGAGTGTAGTCTTCTCAGTTGTTTCTCAACCTGATTATAGCTGAAGCTAACAGGTGGGGGAGTATTGTAAAGTCCATCACAAGAGGCAGAGGTGCAGTAAGGAGAGGGAGGGAGAGAGGGTGGTGTGGCAGGGGGTTTTAGGCTTGACAAGTTACAAGGGCAGAGCAGTAGCTGCAGAGTTAAATCTGTTAAAAACATATTCAAAAACATATTTGCGCTATCTTCACCGCCCTCAGCTCCTTTGCTGTTGGATGGCCCGAAACCAGTGATGGTCTTCATACCACTCCAAACTTCTCTCATGTTGTTATGTTGGAGTTACCACTCCAGTGTTTTCTTGTAATTGCCCTTAGCCTCTCTGATCTTGACTCCCAGTAAACTTTGGATCGTTCTCAACTCCTCTCTGTTGCCAGCCCTGAATGCCCTCTTCTTGTCGTTAAGGAGGGCTTTGATGTCTTTTGTCACCCATGGCTTGTTATTTGGGTAAAAATAGTAGTATCGGTACAGAAATTTTGTAGTGTGAAACACACTCATTGAGTGTATTTCACCGTGGGGCTCACAAAGTGATTGCCAGTCTGTCACTTCAAAACTGTCCTTAATTTCTCCATGGCCTCCTCCGACCATCTCCAAACAGTCCTTGTAATCACAGGCTGCCTCTTCATAACAGGCACATAGCATGAAGAAAGATTAATTAAGTTGTGGTCAGATCTCCCCAGTGTGTGTGTGTGGGGGGGGGGGGTCATTTGCAGATGGTGTATAGTTCTCTTTTGAGGCTGTAACCGTGCTATGGTAGCATAAACAGTTTCACATGCAGCAGTGGGGTTAAGAGGAACTTAAACAGCCACTAAGATGACATAGGAAAATTCCCTTGTCAAATAATATGGACGGAGTCCAACAGCACACAGCTCCGCTCTTTGATGGTTATGTGGGCGGGGTAACACAACCTCACATTCCCCATTATAATAGAGGGGAGACACGGCTTGTACCTTTTTCTCTCCGTAAGTCCCCGCTGTCTCGCCACCTCCCTCTTTCTCTTCCTCTGTCCTCCTCCTCTACATCCCCAGTGAGTTTTTTTCCAGATTTCAGCCAGTAAGTCTGTGGGTCTGGCTGCTAGTCCGGCCGGCTTCATGCTGATTAGCTGATCTCTTGCGTAAACAAAGAGTGCGGCATGTAGTTGCTGCACTGTGTTCCCAACTCTCCATGAAAGTAAAAGTTCTACAGCCATGAAAAGTAAAAAAAAAAACTCTCTTAACCCACATATTGAGAGTGCAGCTACTTATGAACAATAAAAAAATAAGTACAAGAAATTTTTTTTAAGTAAGTAGGGGGGAAAAAAGAGTTAAAAGTACGGGAAGGGACGGAGCAACTGAAAAGGCCTGTTCACGTATATGCACTTGAAACTCGAATTAATTCGTGACTTAAGAAAGAGTGCATGCTAGCTTTTCAATGATAAGCGTTGTCAGTAAATGCAAGTGAATAAAGCAAAGGAGTACAAATGCTTAAACTAATCATTTTGCCATGCCAGTTTCATGGTTGCCCGTTTCAAGTTGATGTTCGGTGATTATTCAGCTCTCAATCACCTTTAAATTTAGGGGTGTGTCTCTCAGGTAAATTAAGTTTCCCTGCACTAATGCATTGATTTGCTGTATCTCAAAATATGGTCCTGTGACCTCTGACTAGTTTGGTGCTGGAGGGGGACATTTAGGTTTGGTAATTAAGTACTCACTGTCCTATACAGTAGTATAGGTTATATTTTACAATTTATTATTATAATTATTTTTTAGAATTGGGGATAATTAGTAGTAAGAGTTTTTCTATAGTCAAGAAGCCTTTCTTCCCATGCAGTTTACGAAATGTAACATCGTAACTCCAAGCAATCAGACACTTGTTTAAGTATTATGGGATTAGATGGTAGGCACTGATAAATCAGAAAGTTTTTTTAATGTAGTGAATACTTTGTTTTGTTGCTAGTAAACAACCGATCTGAGATCATTCAGACTAGACAGGGTGACTGTGCCTACAGTAATAATACTCCTAAAAAAATCCTATTAAGCCTTGTTGGATAAAGTGATGAGCTCTATCCTGGTTTTTCTTTTATGCATAAATCTGTAAATAAAGCCATACACATTACTGCTTTCCCTGTTTCTCTGTAAAGCATTCTGAAACTGGGTTTCTGAATGGGTATTTTGGTACCACTTTAGTACCATTAATCAAAAAAGGTTTTTCTCTTTTCTTTTTTTACAATACAGATGGAACTTTCTGTCCTCAAATAACTGTCCTAAATTCATAAATAATAATAAAAAAACAGCAAACAAACTTCTTCCATTTTAGATCACTAACTTAAAAGTATTCCTTTGTGAATCTTCAGAATCTCAGTTGATCTTACCTTATTTTCTTTTGCTTTATTCTGTTCATTTATTTTATTAATGTAAGGCTTTTTTTATTATATTTGTTTTTGTCCGTGTATAGACTATCACAATGAAATATTTCTTCACCAGCCCTTTGCACAACTTTATAGAGACTGATAGGCCACCAATCTATCTCTCTGTAGTGCAGTATCTATCCCTCTGTAGTGTAGTAATTACCAAGGAGGTGGAAGAGTGGAATACAGCATTCCTTGCAAACGATATGCTATTACAAATACTTGGTTATGATGTATGAGTTTGTCAATGTCCCTTCCTTTCAAACATTCAATAAAAATATGCTCCAAGGCATAGTGTGTACATGATTGCTAATATTGATGTCATTTTGATCTATGTGAAATGTGTCCAAATCATGCTTCAGAGACTTCTAAACCACATGATTCTCTATTCATTACAGTGCACTGCAATTATTTATTTGGTTACAAGAGTCCTGATGGTGTCACCATGGAAGAGGTAAGGCAGAGCCACGTTGAAATTAGCCTATTTCCCATAATAAATTAAAATAAATAATAAATTATATTAAATAAAAGAAGGCTCTTGGCAAATAACGTGGGTCTGTCTCTACAACGTGGGTCATCGGAGGCCGTACCTCTGGATTGGCAAACCAGGGTGGTAGTTAAAAAAGGGGACCAGAGGGTGTGTTGCAACTATCGTGGGATCACACTCCTCAGCCTACCTGGAAAAGTCTATTCAGGAGTACTGGAGAGGAGGATCCGGCCGTTGGTTAAACCTCGGATTCAGAAGGAACAAGGTGGTTTTCGTCTTGGCCACGGCCCCTGAAGGGGGCATGGGAGTTTGCCCAACCTGTCCACAAGGCTTTTGACCAGGCTATCTTGTGGAGTGTGCTCCAGAAAAATGATATACTGGACCCATTGCTTCGGGCCGTTCGATCTTTGTATTGCCAGAGCCAGAGCTTGGTCCGCATTGGTAATAACATGTCGAGTTTGTTTCCAGTGGTGATTGGACTCTGCCAAGGCACCAGTTCTGTTCATAATTTTTATGGATAGAATTTCTAGGCGCAGCCAAGGTGTTAAGGGGTTCTGGTTTGGTGGCCATAGGATCTTGTCTCTGTTTTTTGCAGATGACGTTGTCTTTTTGGCTTCATAGAGCCAGGACCTTCAGCTCTCGCTAGAGCAATTCGCAGCTTTTTGTGAAGCGATCAGGATGAGAATCAGCACCTCCAAGTCCGAGGCCATGGTTGTCAGCTGAAAAAGGGTGGAATGCACCCTGGGTCTGGAATGAGGTCCTGCCCCAAGTGGAGGAGTTCAAGTATCTCGGGGTCCTGTTCACAAGTGAGGGAAGGATGAAGCGAGAGATTCACAGGCGGATGGGTGCAGCCTCTGCTGTAAAGCGAAGCTTGTACTGGTCCATCGTGGTGAAAAGTGAGCTGAGCCAAAAGGCAAAGCTGTCAATTTACCAGTGGATTTATGTTCCTACTCTCACCTATGGTCACAAGCTTTGGGTATTGACCGAAAGAACAGGATTGCGTATACAAGCAGCTGAAATGTGTTTCCTTTACAGGGTGGCAGGGCTCTCCCTTAGAGATAGGGTGAGAAGTTCTGTCATCCGGGAGGAGCTCAGGGTAGAACCGCTGCTCCTTCATGTTGAAAGGAGCCAGTTCAGGTGGCTCGGGCATCTGATTAAAATGCTTCCCGAATGCCTCCCTGGTGTGGTGTTTTGGGCATGTCCAACCGGGAAGAGACCTCGGGGCCGACCCAGAACATGCTGGAGGGACTATGTCTTTCGGCTGGTCTGGGAATGCCTAGGCATCCCTCCGGAAGAGCTGGAGGTGGCAGGGGAAAGGGACCTCTGGACCTCACTGCTTAGGCTGCTGCCCCCACAACATGACCCAGGAACAAGCGGAAGAAGATGAAAATAAAGGCAGTTTTTCTGTAGTTCAATGTCTGTAGAGCTAAAAAGGCATTTATAGCTTACAAACTCTTTTAACCGCCCAATAGCATTCAGTGAAATGCCTCATATGCTTTTATCAAATGCCTCAGTACGAGGCCTTATAACCTTAATTGAAATACAACATTCCACCTTCTATGAAACAAAAGGCTGAAAAGGCATTTTGAACTCAACTGCTTTAACTACAGTACTTTCATTCTCAAGCATTCAGTCATATTTTACATAATTTTGGCAGACGCTCTTATCCAGAGCGACATATCCCTATCAATTGTAGTAATGTACAAGTAGGATCTTTCCTATTGCAATGCTATATGGTGTTGAGGAATAGTGGTTTTGTTGGAGAGACAGTAACACTTCTGTTGTGAGAATCTTGAATATGTGAAGAAGGAAAAACATATGAACCCACTACTAGCACCAACTTTACAAACTCCTATATGCTTTGAAGCAAAAAATAAATAAATTAAATTTAATTGAAATTTAATTAAAAATGCTCTGTGCTACCTGCCCTTCTCTGAGGACTCACTCCAATCCTTGATACCCAGACCTGCCCTCCCATTCTCATGGAGCTCCAAAAGAAGCTTTGTCAGCTCCCTCAAGGAGATTTGTCAGCATCCCTTCTTTGTAGACTAGATGTTTGTTTTTATTGTGATTTTTAAAATGTAAATTTCTGAAAAGTAACAGAAGGTTCATTTGAACTTCAAGGAAATTAAAAGAAAATAAACACAGACATGTTTTTTTTTTTAAGTTGCCTTTAATGTTTTTAAAGATTAAAATATGTCACTTTTTGTCAAAATAATATAGTCATGATTTTTTAAAATAGATTAGATACCCAGATTATTTATTCATTTGTTTATTTATTTATTTTTAAACAATCTTCAAACTGTTACTTTTTTTTGTTACAATATTTTTATCTCTTCTTCGTTGATTGTGTGCCATTATGCATAAGCCCCCACTGCTTTCTGCTCATGGATTTGTCAATGACATTTACATGGATTTAGATGAAATTAAAAGTTTTCCTTTCACAAAGCATTTATTTGGGTTCACTAACATTTCACAATGTAACAATGTGGTGTGAAAGTCATAGAATTTTGCTAATTAACCATTTCTTTCATATCGCAAATCACTGCATTATCACAGTCACATAGTCACACAGCAACAAACTGGACAAATCTGAACTAGAATTCAACAAGATTTCTCAATCTTGTGCTCGATTTAATGTCCATGCAGAAATGTGCATGATTTCAGTTGGAGTTCCTCCAATTTCCTTCCACCCTTCAATAGCATGACTGAGTGAATTTTTAAATTTCCTGTATTGTGATGGACTAGTGCCCCATCCAGAGTGTGTTCTGGAGATAGCCTTCATACTTTTTTGCAACCCTAATTACAGTAAAATTATACAGGTTAAAAAAGCAACTTAATAGCCATAGCTTAGTTCTTTCAGTCTATGCAAATGATATCGGGACAAATGTACTTCATAGAAGAAACAAAAAAGGTGTTTTATAAGGCCACATGCTTATGAATGAAAGATGGACAGTACCTGTGGAAGTACTGATATCATACCTTTTGAAGATATCAGATTATGGGACACCTTTTTTAAAAATAGTGTAATCTTTTACCAGGTTTTAAAAGGGAACAAGAAGGCACTACCCCCCAAGCCCACATGGCATCCACCCTCAGTCGACCCACACAGCACTGGCTTCACACGGCACTGGATTCACAGCACCAAGGTTTCGAAGCAGAACAAAGAAGCATTAAAAAAAATAGAGGAAAATGTTGGTGGATAGAAATCTGTATTTGAGGTTGGTTTTCAGGCAAAGAAGATCAGTAAAGCCAAGGAGCTAATGGACCAAGGAGAATCCAGTCTATCGAACGAGATTCAGAACAGGAGCGAACAGGTTTTCCATTGAAATGTAGTCTAATAATAGGTTTTTCCAGACAATGTGAAATGTGCATGATGCCTCTTGAATTCCAGTTTCTGAGAAGAGGTTTCCTGTTGATAGTTAGGGTAATTATAAAACTCCTTATGCTTGCGTGAGTTTTCCCCAAGTACTTTGGTTTCCTCCCACAAAGACATGCATTGGGGTGATTGGCTGTTCCAATTTGCCCGTAGGTGTGAATGTTATTGTAACTGTTTGTGTGTGGCCCTGCGATGCTCTGACGAGCTGTTCAGGGAATTCCCTGCCTTTGCTTAGAATAGTTTATAGCCTCCTCATGACCCTAGTAGGATTAAGTGGTTCAGCAAATGAATAAATGAATGTTTAAATGGAATGCAAGGCTATACATAGCTGTCCAAGTTATTTTATGTGCAATGTGGTTAAGTTTAAAAAAAAATTCCAATTGTAAACAATTTCCATCCACTTAACTGGGATCTGTGGATTACCTTATATTGTATAAGTTGCAGGTTGCTATTTTTTGTCATGAAGAAGACATTTTTGTAAATTTGTTTACAGAACCAGCTCTGACAGTGATAGATAAATCTGATTTCCATTTTGCATATGATAAGCTTAATGTGTTTTCCGAATTTGATATTATACTGTATATTTTCTCAAGTAATTTTTGAGAAAGATGTGTTAATTAGCTCTGAGGTTGAAGAGGAAAGGTCTTGTTAAATGGTTGAGATTTCATTAGTAGATGTTTCAAGAAAGATTTTCTCTTGATGATGTGCCTCTGATCCAAATGGGGGGAATGGTGCCAGTTTATTGTTATAAATGATATGTTGAAATTGTGTGATGCCCCCATTAACCCATATGCTAAAGATAAGTCTACACTAATATGTTTTGTTCTTAATTTATTTGGTTACTCTAGTATTAGAATGTGCTTCACTATGAAAACATGGCATTATTTTGGTTGCCAGTTTTACACCATAACCTGATATATTTTGCTCATAGGAAAAAAGTAGTAAGAACAATTATCAAGGTCATAAGCACTTGTTCATGCTGGCTTTTTATTGTTTATATTATGCATAAATAAACACATTATGCAAATTTTAAAATAATCCACCCAGAAAAATGTGAGAAATAACTTGATTGCTTGTTGCATGAATTTATGTGTGAACATTTTACTAATTGATAAAGAATTGATACCCACATAAAGGTCAAACTATTTGTACAAACAGACTGCCATATCAGATGGTCCTGTACAAAAAATAAAAACTGAAATCTTTTAGCTATGGGTGATAATTAGAAGGACTAGTGTTGTGATAGTGCATTCAGTGTTATTAAATGCTGTTACCATGGTGTTATCAGCTCCAGCTAGAATGTGTCATGTAGTGAGAACACTCTAACATAGAGTATTACAACACTTAAAAGCCCTTTTGTATAATTTTAAATATGTGAATAGGGCATGTTAGCGATTTGTTTTTGAAGCAGTTCATTTTGTATGCATGAGTGTTGTGTACAGTCAGAGCCTGAGAAAACATGTTGTGTCTTCTCAGGGCTGGAAGTAACTGCACAACAAATCTTTACTTGTTTTATCAAACAGTTGTCTGACAATCAAATGAACAGTGATTCGAGTACAATCAATGATCCAGTCTCAGCAGTATGGAAACAAGCTCCTGTACACATAGTTCCTTTATTGGCATTTCATCTGCATGAAACACACATGAAACACACCCTAATACACTCCCCAATCAGAACCAGAAGGGCATACTACTGCTTGCTGAATCAGGTATACCCGAGTATAGATCCAATTAATCAATTACAACAAAAATTATTCTCATTCTCAAATTTAATGAAAACTTTATTTATAAATAATAAAGGGACATTCTAGTGCAAAGTGAGCAAAGTGCCTTCATCATGCAGCATGGATAATGTCGCAAGTGGGTCCTATAATTTAGGTTTTATAAAAGGTTTTACTTGTCCATGTGCTCATCTTATATGTTTTATTTAACAAAAAAAGGCTCCCTCTTTTTTTCATCTCAGATTTATGAGATGGTTGGCATTTGACCTTTCAAGGTCACTGAAACTCATCTGAAAATTCATATATGCTTTTCTTTTAGAGTTTCATAGTAAGGACATGTTTACTGGCACACATTTTAAAGTTATAAGTCCTGTGACCTTGATTTTCACCTTGTAAAATTACCAAAGGTAATTGTCTCATTCATTCATTCATTCATCTTCTGAACCGCTTATTCCTACTTAGGGTCGCGGGGAGGCTGGCGCCCATCTCAGC
>JAOUQZ010000004.1:22515151-22552929 GCA_028564935.1 Neosilurus hyrtlii
GTGTGTGTGTGTGTGTGTGTGTGTGTGTGTGTGTTTGTGTGTGTGTTTGTGTGTGTGTGTGTGTGTGTGTGTGTGTGCATGTGCTTGTTTGTATTTGTTGTTGTACCTTGCGGTCTCCTTCCACTCAGCATCCTCTCCCTCTCTCAAACAAATTTCATCCAGCTCAGTGAAAAGTGCATGAGGAATGTGCTCCTCATCCTCATCTTCCATCCCCAACAAAAACTGCACCCTCTGAGACGGAGTGTCTGCTGTAGAGAAAGAAGGAGAGAGATGGGAAAAAGCAAAAAAAGATAAAGAGAGAGGGGGGTGAGAAGAGAGCAAGTGAGAAAGAGAGAGAGAAAGAAAGAAAGAGAGACAGAGAGAGAATAAGTGAGAGGGATAAGAAAGAAAGAGTGGGGGCAAGAAAGAGATACAGAAAGAAAGAGTGTGAGGGAGAGAGAAAAGGAGAGCAAGAAAGAAAGAGTTGAGGGCAAGAAAGAGATAAAGAGAGAAAGAGAGGGAGTGAGGAGAGAGAGAGAGGAAGAGAGAGATATAGAGAGAGAGAGAGAGAAAACAAGAAAGAGAAAGAGAGAAAAAGGAGGGAGAGGGAGAGAGAAAGAGCAAGAGAGAGGGGGAATGAGACAGAGGGAGAGAGAGCAAGAAAGAAAAAGAGGGGGGCAAGAAAGAGATAGAGAGAGAGAAAGAGATTGAGGGGGAGAGAGAGGGAGAAAGAGAAAGAGCAAGAGAGAGAGAGAGAATGAGAGAGAGGGAGGGAAAGAAAGAAAGAGTGGGGGCCAAGAAAGCGAGAGAGAGAGAGAGAGAGGAAGAGAAAGAGCAAGAAAGAGAGACAGAAAAGAAAAAGAGAAAGAAAAAGAGAGAGCAAGAGAGAGAGAGCGAGAGAGAGAGAGAGAGAGAGAGAAAGAGAGAGAAAAGGGTAGGGAGAGAGAAAGAAAAAGAGAGCAAGAGAGAGAGAGCAAGAGAGAGAGAGAGAGAGAAAGAGAAAGAAAGAGAGAGAGAGAAAAGGGTAGGGGGAGAGAGAAGGAAAAAGTGAGAGAGAGAGAGAGAGAGAGAGAGAGAGAGAGTATAACAAGCATTTCTTCTTTTACAGAACACACACTTACTGTATGAGGGAGATTCCCGGCCATCCTCAGTTCCTGAGTCTCTATCTCTTGACCTCTTCCTGTGACGGTGTCCATGGTGACGATGTCGCCTGTGTGACCTCCGACCAAGTGGGACATGCACCCCGATGTACAGAGTGCGGTGGCCTACGACAGAACAACGAGGTCATTAAATACAGAAAAAATGCATGTTTGTGATGAAAGAAATTATGAATGACTGTTTACTACTAGACGATTATTAAAAATTTCCAAGAGAGATGCTCAAAATATAAAAAGTGATTTCTTTCCTCCCTACCTTCTAGTTCCTCTTTCTCAAAGTTGGTATTAAGCATGGAGCGAGTTCCGCCTCTGTCCAACACAGCCTCCTCATCATTTCTCTGCGTGGAGACACATACACAGTTTAGTGAATTTACTCACACACCATGTGTGTTCTGACTCCTTTCCATCACAGCCAGCGTTAACAGTTTGAGCAGTTTGTGCTACAGTAGCTCTTCAGTGGGATCAAACCAGACCTACTAGCTTTCGCCCATTACACTCCCGAGAGTTCACTGGTTGTCCTTCTTTGGACCACCTTTGGTAGGTACTTACTACAACATACCAGGAACGCCCCACAAGACCCTCACCATGAGGCCCTGGTCAAAGCCGCTCAGATCCTTGCCCATTTTTTCTGCTTCTAACACATCAACTTCAAGAAATTTCATTCACATTTTGCCTAATACATTCCACTGCTTGGCAGATACCACAGTCATTGATATATAATCAAAGTTATTCACTTCACCCCTCAGTAGTCATTTTTTCTGTTTTTAATGTTATGGTTGATCAGTGATAACTAGAAACATTCGTGTGAATTGTTTGCGAAAGACAGTTGGCAAACAACTAGCGTTTGTTAGCAAATGTTAGCAACAGTGTTTGAAATGATAAGCAACTATTTGCCAGTCTTTTCCACAGTTTGGAAGCGTTTGTGACCTTTATACCAGGGGAATGTCGGGCAAATTTTGGAATTGGAACCACCCAGCCCTATAAAAAGGATGAGTAAAGCCTCCCCAGATATAGAAGATAGACTTCCCGAATATGAAAATTCCCTTTCAGTCAGGAAGAAGCCCAACATGCTGCTGTCCCTGAGGAAGAATTGCTTTGACTGGCTGCTTCTGCAGATATCCTGCAGCAGAAGAAAATGAGTGACTGATGGAGCCAACACTTTAAAGAAGGGGAGCAAACCCTCCCCAGCACTGTGTTCACTACTTGGCGAACCAAAATGAACTTTAGCTACCCATGTCACAACCTTTTACAAACGCTTACAACTGTTTTGCAAACAAGGAAAAATTCATGACAGGAAAAATTGTTTGCGACTCTAAAACTGTTAGCGAACTGTTTAGCAGCCTTTTGTGCGCCCCGGCGAAACTCAAAACTTGCTACATTTGTCAGCATTCACCGCTTCGTGATATACTAGCGTTACACGGACACTTTAGTAAAAACACTGTAGCTACTGTTCATTTCTGGGGGAAAGTTAATATTTTTACTAAATCAAAATGAACTGACATATCAGTCATAATAGAAATAATTTATTTATAAAATACAATACACAGCTCTAGCTCATACACAAATAAGCACCCATTTAAACACAATATGCAAATACTAGTATTTACCGCTGAAATTCCCAGTGTTTATATATTTAGACTTTCTAATACATCTCAGGTTAACGTGTGCACTCATTAGCATTACACCACCATCACACTCACTTGTCTTCCACAAAAGCACTTGGACAGCACAAACCTCTACCAAGCCAAGCAACCCCCGCTATTTATCAAAATGGTAAAATATTTGATTTGGATCATCCCAAAAACAGCCTTCCCTGTCATGAGCCCAACCTCTGGTAGAAATTTCATTAAAATCTGTACATAACTTTTGCATAATCCTGCTAACACACACACACACAAACCATGAGTAAACCATAACCTCATTAGCGGAAGTAGTTATTTTGCCGCTTGATTGTTATACTGCATGAAAAAAGGAGAACATCAGTTGTATATTAAAACGTAAAAATTTGATTGTTATAAAATATATTTTTCATGTTCTAACAAGATCCTTATGCATTTTAAAGACATATAAACCTATCACCTTATACATAACATGAACCATCATGTTATAACAATCTACTTTTCATCTTGTTATAATGTCATAAATCCTTGTTATAATATAAAATGTTTCCTGTTATAATAAGATCAGTTATGCAGGTGGACTATAATGTGAACCTCATGTTTGAATGAGGAGACGGCGTACAGAGAACATTTAAACCGGCGAATACAGATCAGTTTCACGATTCAATTTAATTTGAGTTCATGTTTGGTTGAGGCCAGAAGAGCTTCTACTATTATCGGGATGAATGGTGTATATTATTATAACATTAAAGTATTTTTTCATTTTCATTTTCCGAAGCACTTTATCCCTTACAAGCAATATGGGCAACCTGGAGCCTATTCCAGCCTTCTCTGGGCAGTCCATTCATACACACAACCATTCACACTTACACTCACCTCAGGGTAATTGCAAATATTCAGTTAGTTTGATATGCATGTCTTTGGACTGTAGGAGGAAACCAGAATGCCCAGAGAAAACTCACCCAAGCACAGGGAGGACATGCAAACCCCATTCAGAAACACCCTCACTGAGCCTGGGTTTCAAACTCAGGACTACTACACCACTGTGCTGCCCTTATTTTTTCATGTTATATGAATATAAATTATCATGTTTGGTGTGTGGAGTGTGCACGTTATTCCTGTGTATGTGTGGGTTTCCTCCGGGTACTCCGGTTTCCTCCCACCGTCCAAAAACATGACCATTAGGCTAATTGGCTGTTCCAAATTGCCCCTTGGTGTAAGTGTGAATGGCTGTATGTGTGTTGTCCTGTGATGGCCTGGTGAGCTGTTTAGGGTGTCCCTGCAATCCGTAGTAGGATTAAGTAGTTTAGCAAATGATGATGCTCATAATTAACATGCTGTGTTATAAAAAAATAAAAGAAAACTTTCTCTTTATGATTTAATAAGTTTTACTGTCGTAATAAGGGCAGTGGTGGCCCGGTGGTAGGGTGCTGGATTACTTATTATTATTACGGTGGTAGGGTGCTCGTCGGGGGTTCAAGCCCCACTATCAACGGGATGTCACTGCTGTCCCCCCCAGTGCAGCTAACTGTGTCATCAAATGCCGGCCATGTCTCTCACTGTCTGTTTGTGCTGACCTTAATCAAGAGTCGGCTGCATTGCCGTCAGCGTGTTTCTGCCCTGCGATGGTCCAGGGTGTACTCTGCCCTCGCCCAGAGACAGCCTCCCCGCGACACTAATTAGGATTAAGCGGTCCAGAAAATGAATGAATGAAATCTGAATATTCATTATAGACACACATCCCAGTATCTTAGATTTGATATTAAAGGTGATGTCACGCCACTGTGCGGCTGAGATGGACACGGATACAAATTGCAGTTCAACAGCATTCCAATAACAGAAACCTTAAAGAAGCACAGTTCAGTGGATCAGAATATCAGAGGCAAGGCTGAGCCAAATAACGTGAAGCATGACGGAGGTCATACACAGTACATCAGTGTCATAGAGAAGGCACATAATCATAGACAAGGAGACAGGCAGAGATCCTACACAAAAATCAAACCCAGAAATATAAAGGCTTGGTACGCACTGACAATGAACAGAGGCGTTTGTGTGTGTGTGTGTGTCTGGGCACAGTCCTTATTTAAGGTGTGTGCTGATCAGGTATGGGTGCTGGAAGGTGTGCTTGGAGTCAGATGATGCATGTGTCAAAAGTCAGGTGATGCTGATCGGTGAGGTGTATGATGGGAAGTGAAGTAAGGTGAGGTGCCAAAGTTTGTCGAGGCTATGACAGGTATTTTTTAAGTTTTAAAAATTCTGTTTGCAATAAGGTGATCTAATAGATAGTACCCCTGACCCATCTTTACTGCTCTCCTCCCATACACAGTATATCTGAGAGGTGTTTATAGTCACTTTTTGCTAAACCAGAGAGACACACCTCTACCATATGCAGAGTGCAGCAGCAGAAGGTTCAGCTCTCCCTGCAGACAAGAAAAACATCCTAATATAAGGTTGACCTTACTGGGCACTTACCATGGCAACAGCCCATTGCAAGTTGTCCAAAGAAAGCAGTTCTAGTCACCTTCGCTGCTAAATCCTGTAACAGCTTAACATAAGGATTTGTATGTATATGTATCAAAGAAAAATACACCACAGGGGTCCAGAACCATTTGAGCAGTCCAAGAAATAAAAGGTGACGGCAATATGTGCAATCCTAACCGAAACATCCAGCAAATTTGATGATCATGTGTTATTTCCTTCCAAAGTCAACAAAGAGAGGGAGCCCATTTCTTCTGTGATGCCGGGAGATAAAAATTCACTAAATTTACTGTTGTGACCTTATAACAAGGTCAAGGTGACCCATATACTGTCCCAACCGAGACATTCCTGAGAGGGGATCCATCCACTGCATTTGGTGATCCAATGTCATTTCATTTCACAGTTATCACACTGACAAGCCTTGACAAGCACAATATAGAAAAATTCAGTGAGTTGACTTTTGTGACCTTAAAACAAGGTCAAGGTCAGCCATATACAACCCCAACTGTGACCTTCCTGTGGGAGACTCATCCACCAAATTTGATGATTCTTTGTCATTTTGTTTCAAATGTTTTTAGGTTAGCAGGAGTTGACATATATATAATTAAAAAGTGACCTTGTGACCTTGAAACAATGTTTAGGTGACCCACATAAAAATCCCACCCTATTCAATCCGGCAACCTTTCAGTCACAAGCCCACTTCTCTAACCTTAATTCTTACGGCTGATAACCATTTTCTTCAGTCACCAACCTTTCTATGGATGTTTCCCTGGGTTTACACAGGGCTACCTTGTCCGCGATCTCCATGATTTTTTTAGAAAATTGTGAGGTGTGTGAGGGGTCCGGGAATTGAATTGTGATGATCTTGATAGAACTTGGTGGAATAGTGATGATCATGACAGAATATCTGTCAAACATTTAGCCATGATTATAATGATGTGTTGTAGTAGATAGGCACATTATAGGGTAAAATAAAAAGCAAAAAGTTCTTTATTCTCATGTTGAAAAACTCGTATCCATCCATCCATTATCTACTCAACTTATCTGTCAGGGTCACAGCGGAAGCTGGAACCAATCATGGAGCCAGAAGCCAGCAGACTTTTTTCCGAGAGGTAAGATACAGACTAAGCAGGTTACCATTCTTTGGACTGTGAGAGAAAACCAGAGTGCCCAGAAAAAACCCACACAAGTACGGGGAGAACATACAAGCTCAACACTGAAAGGATCTTGCTAGAGCTGATACCCCTTTCTCACCAACGCAATTTTCACACGCTTTTTTTTTCCCTCGTCCTCGTCCTCTTCTCTTCGAAGGCATGGTTCTGCAACAATAGCTGAGATGAGGATTAAAACGTATGATCTCCGTGAAAATCGTATGGTACCACCGGTGCTTGTCGATGTTCACACGTTGTTCACGGTGGTCGTATGATGCTGGTGGTGGTGTCACGTTTTCACATGAAAATGGCACACTTTCAATTTTTCCACAGAAATGAATCTCAGTGGAAAAATCAAATACAACAGAACTTACCACAAGTAGCTGCAGAAGGCTGCGGCGCTGACAGTTCTCTGTGACAACTTGCGATACACTCGACGACAATCACACTTTGTTCTGCGATGTTCCTTCCGCGGGTCAAGTCGCATCAGTGAGAAAGGGGCATAACCACTGAGCCTCTGTGGCACCCATCAGCAATTGATTTTTGCTTTTTTTCACAAATGGTCTATTAACTCACTCACTTACTCATTTGCTGAACCATCTGATCCTATTCGGGTCACCGGGAGGCTGGAGCCTATCTCAGCCGACACTGGGCGAAGGCAGGGTACATCCTGAACAGTTCGCCAGACCACCGCAGGGCCAACAAACACAACCATTCACACTCACCCTCACACGGAGGAAACCAGAGTACCCAGAGGAAACCTATGCAAGCAAGGAAAGAACATGCAAACTCCACCCATCTCCACTCCTTTTTTTTTCGTGAATAATGGCTGACATATTAGTCCATTTTAATGCTGCTGTTATAGGATAAACATCCACACCTTCTGACCAATCATATTTGAGAGTTCACTGTATTTGAAATGTGATTAAATATTACTCAACAACAGAACAATACAAAAGGCCGAGCTTTCTTTATCAGTAAACACCAATGCCTACTTTTTTCTCGCACCGCATTTGTATGATTGCTTTAGTAATTTGCAGGCTATAATCTGCATCCCTTAATCCAGAGAGGGATTACAGCCCTGTGACATGGACAGCTATTTCCATTCAGGATTTTCCACCTGACTTTGTGATCAGAGAGCGAGATTTAAACATGGAAATTAAATAAAAACGAAGATGATGGTATTTTCAGGGAAGTGTGTTCGAGGTGAAAATGGACACGTTGGACCAGATTGCAGAAGATTAACACGTACACACAGAGCGCAGGCAGCACCATGTTCTTTCACACTGCATTTGTTTGTTTGTTTTTCTGAGCAATACAGTAAGAAGAGGGTCAACGATCGGCACGCATTAAAGCCAGAAATAGCCTCTGGAATTTTTTTCCCTCTTGTGGTGCTTTGAGATTTAAAATAAATAAATAAATAAATAAATAATAGATCCATTTATGGTCCAATTTGCAAGCACTCCATAAATAGCCTTGTGGTCTAAATGGCTTGAACTACAGTACAGTTTGATTGAGGAATACGTGTGAAGGCGGAGAGTTCCAGTGATATTGTGATACTCATGTGTCTGTTGGGTCGTTGTAACAGCTGAGGTGGCTGGTGCTTGAGCTGTCATGTCTGGGACACAGCAATAAACCCACTATCTCCATGGAAACATACCCCCAACACCCCTGGGAAACTGTTTCCAGTCTGTCAGTGACATCATCAGCCTGAGACCTCAGCTCTCATCCTGCCGAGCGTGCCGAGGAGATTTGAAGGGCACATTGTTTGCTGCACGATGTTTAAATGTAAGGAACATAGAAATAACCTAAAACATAGATTTATTCTGAAGGGGACCGTTTAACGGTGGACACCTGTTCACCGGTGTATACACTCCCACACGATATGATATGAACAAGCTCGTGCTTAATAAAAGCTTATGACACACCCCGCGGGTTTGATTATGCCATTAGCAAGAAGCTTCCTGAGCAACGTTACCTATATTCTCCTCCACACACAAACATGCCTCCTTTCTTCCTCTCCTGCCTCTTTTTCTTCACCTGCTTGTGATCCTCTTTATCTCTCATATCATTTCTCTATCCACCCCCCATCCCCCCCATTCATTTTTTCAGTTCTCTTGTCCTTGCTTTCTTTCTTGCCTGCACCTACTTGTACTTCCCAGCATGCACTGTGGAATGTCATGTGATCAGGACCCCATAGCATTGAATTATGTTGGAGGAAGGGCTCCCAAGGCTCAGAACCTCATCAGTGTGCAGAGACACACACGCACACAGTTGGCTGGAAATATTCACTACCCCCGGAGCCTTGGATATTCAGGGTCGTTGCTGTATGGAGAATATATAAGCTTTTCTGGAGTGTCCATGAAGGGTTATTAAATATTCTGAGCTAATACATAGCCAATACATAACTGCCTACAATGCAGACATTTTATTCACACTGTTGTCTACACGGGTGGCACTGAAGACGCAGGATGTTCACATGAATGTTCCTAATGTTATTTCTGCACCAAGTTCCAGACTGAAAAAGCACAAATCCATCTCTCTCTCTCTCTCTCTCTCTCTCTCACACACACACTTTTATATTTATATTTTATATTTATATAAATTTATACAGAGCTTTAAAAATGTAGGAGTGACATGGTGTCACATGAAGAAGATCCCGGGCTCGATTCCCGGAATCGGGCTGTTTCTGTATGGAGTTTGCATGTTCTTCCCGTGCTTGTGAGGGTTTCATCCGAGTACTCTGGTTTCCTCCACAGTCTAAAAACATGCTCAGTAGGCTGACTGGCTGTTCCAAATTGCCCCGAGGTATGATTATAAGTGTGAAAATTACTTGGCAGTCCGCCAAGACATGCGAAGACATTGTGCATGTTGAGAGGAAATGAGCTAAGGCTTGCGACTATCACAGATTTCTACTGAATTCTTTATTCTATTTGTTCAAACTGTTATTGTGTTTACTTTCACAGCTTTAACAAAATTCTGCCAGTGTGATGTTCATAACTGTGATGATTTCACCCATGCAAAGTCATGGGTGCTGTTGTGGGTGCACTGCAAAACCCATGTGCCTCTACTCCACTGCTATACAAATATGGATACAATCACTGAAAATAACACTTTATTGATTTCGGATAAAGCCAGGAATCAAACTCGTTCTGTTTTTTGAATATATTGAGACATTGTGGAAGTTTTGTGCTGAAACCACCAGACTAGACGCAGACAGAGGAGCAAGAACTTTGGTAAAACCAAGGAAGTTCACCCATCCTTAGATGGGTGGGTTTAAAGACAGGCTTAGAGCTTCATGTTTACATTAAACATCACAATCAGGAAGAAAAATGATTATCGCTTGTATGAATGGTTGATGGTACCAGAAAGACTAGTGGTCTCCTTCAAATGGTACACACACAAATCGTGAGAGTTTATTCAGGATGGTGCAAAATACAAAAAACATCCAGTGAGTGCCAGTTTTGCAGGGAGAACCCCTTAATAAAGTGTACCAGTATTGTTCATCCTTACAGCATATTGTGTGTGTATGTAACACATTTAGGCGATACAGACGCTTACTGAAACATAAATCACCATAAAAAAGCACAAAACTGGTCATTTTATCCCATGGATTACTAGCGGCGGGGGTAAACTGTGGGGGTTGACGTCAGCATGTTGGGCAGGGTTGACGTCTCTTGTGGAGACAGTAAGACATTACATTCTAGTGACTCTGAGGACGGGAATGCTGCCAGAGATGAGCGTGACAGTAAATCCAAAATGGCTTATTCAGCTAATGTTTTGCCAACTCTGCCTTCCTGTCGTCAGATTTCTGCGCTTGTTGTTTATGGAGCTCTGCACTGGCCGATAATGTGTTAAGCTACGCGGGTCAGTGACGTAGCCCAGAAAATCCAACAAGTTCCTGTCCGTACCAGGCTGGAACACCCAATCAGAAAGGCAACATGTTGCACCACTCACATGTACTTTCACAGGGCACATGGACTGATGTTGCCGGAAGGAACCACTGATGTTATATGTGATCTTTTTATATAGCTATTAACACTAATTCACCACAGGTTCTCTTTAAGGTTACTAAGGTGCACATGATCGACCAGAAAGTCTACGATAATTCAAACTGCCACTCATTACAGTTGAGGTGAACAGAAATGCATCTTCGAACACACAAAACATTGAAGCATGAAAGCCTCGATGATCTACAAAAGCAGAAGACTACACTGGGAGGCCAATTTCATGACTATTCCAATCCTTAGCCTAAAGCTTTGCCCAATGAGCCACCACCGAACCCTGGCTAACATGACGTGACTGAAATCAGAAATTGCATGTTTTCTTCCACGGGGTGCACACACATATTACTGTCGCTAAGACAACTATGAAAGTCAGCACTGACTATCTTCAGTGGATGGATGGTGACGCTGGTGATGTAGTTAAATATTCATTATAATCAATTCAAGCAAAACCAAAACCAATTAGTGGAGTGACACGACCGAAAAATCGATGAGAAACCGATGGCTGCCTTGCTGTCTCACTGCTATACTAAACACATTTCTCATAAAGCAAGACTTTTGACTGAAGGCACCTTCTAAAGACGATTGTTTCTGATGAGCTTTTAAGATAGGATTCATGGTAACGTGAAACATCAGCATGCTGTCTATCAGCAATCAGCTAGTTGGCTAACAGATACCTGACAAATCATGTTAAATCTGTTATTTGGTTACAGCCACGGGGTTTTAAGATGAACAGTACAAAATTTGTTTCTTGGTTAATTTTCAAATGTCTAAGCAAAAACAACAACAATAACAACAAAAAACGTGCAAGATATCTGTACGCAAATTAACTGTTATGTGAAGCAAGATTTTTTTTAATCCCAATTCCAAAAAAGTTGAGTAAAATGTAAATAAAAACTGAATGCCATGATTTGAAAATCTCATAAAGCCATAATTAATTCACAATAGAAAATTTAAAGAATCATATCAAATATTAAAGGTGAGACATTTTTCATTCATTCATCATCCATGAAAGATATTAGCTAATTTTGAATTTGATGACAGCAACAGGTTTACAAAAAAAAGTTGTAACTGGACAACAAAAGACTGGAAAAGCAAGTGGTACTACAAATATAACAGCTGGACGAAGGTCATTAACATGAAAGAATATAAAAACAGGCAGTGATTCGCCAATATGAAGAAAACTGTGTATGCAAACTGTGGAATACTTACAGAATAATGTTTAATGCATCTCATCATCTACAGTGCACAATATCACCAAAAGATTCCGAAAACCAGGAGAATTTTTGTGCACGAAAATGCCGAAAAACAATATTGGATGCCTGCGATCTTCGGGCCGACAGGCGCCACTGCATTAAATACAGGCTTGATTCTTTCATGGAAAGCACTGCATGGGCTCCGGAACACATCCTATTTTCCAGGTTTTCGGAATTGAGGGTATATTTTTTCCCACATTGAATTATGGGTAATAGGCAGGTTACATCAGTGATGATGCCTTGGAGTGGGGCAGATTAAAGACAAGAAAAGGGAGTTTGATTCCTTTTGATTGGTTCATGATTTCTCACTGTCTGATGTCAGATATCCTCCTACCAAGAGACAGCATGTGCCCTGATTCTGACACACCAATGTGCAATAATGGGACTTTTTGTTCACACTTTTTTGTTCACATTAAAGCTATGAGATACTATTAAGGTGAACTGTACCAACAGGGAGATCCAATCTGAGAAAAAAATCTTCCAAAGAAGCTCATAAGATTAATGTAGCCGTAGTACTCGTCAGAGAAAGACTCAGCAGTAAATAAAAACAGAAGACCTAAAATAAGCTTACAGATATATTTATAGATAGTTGACAGTTGAATACAGCAAGCTAACGTACTTGTATTTGCAGTGTGTAGGTAATTATTTCAAAGTACTTTTAATTAACACATTGCACACTCAGGAAGCCACATTTTCACACTCACCCAGGAGTCTTAATGACCATCTTAATTGCTCTTAATTTACGACACCTGAATGACTTTCGCTCTGCCTTCTAATTATCCCATCATTTAGTGTGCGAAGGCGTTTCAGGTTGAACAGCGATAGCAGATAAACGAGTACAGGTCAGCACAGAGGCTTGGTGCGACATTACGCATCATTACACACCACCTCAATCAGGAGCTTATTCAGTCATGCCAGAGACACTTGTGTATAACTGTGCATGACTGGAATTTTTACAGTCATCTGCATGTAGTTTACCATCATAAAAATATTCTGCGGTGAAGATGTATTAAAAACAAGAGCGCTCAATAAGTGCAAACCTCTACCAAGCTATAAAACATTAAGCACACAGCACTTCCTGCTGGGTCGGCTGTACTAACACACTTCCAAAAAGTGGGATTTCCCATGTTAAATTAAAATTGCGAATGCAAATGCGAAGTCTGGATGAAGCTTGAAGCTTGAGGCCTTGGGCAATCGCCTACCCATCAGAAAAACTTCAGATCGATCTGTCAAAAACTGGCAGACAAACAAATAAATCGGCATTGATAAAAAACCCGGCTGCGGCTGAAATCGGTTTCCTTCGCAGGGTGACGACTCTCCCTCACAGACAGGGTGAGAAGTTCTGTCATCCGGGAGGAACTCGGAGTAGAACCGCTGCTCCTCCGCATTGAGAGGAGCCAGTCGAGTTGGCTCGGGCATCTAATTAGAATGCCTCCAGAACTCCTCCCTGATGTGATGTTTCGGGCATGTCCAACCGGGAAGAGACCCCGGGGCCGACCCAGAACACGCTGGAGGGACTATGTCTCTCGGCTGGTCTGGAAACGCCAAAACAGCAGTGTTACATTAAAAGAAAGTCTGTTCATTTTAAACTAAAATAAAAATGATTTTCAATAATATAATAATTTTTTTTAAATTCAATTTACAATTTTAAAGGTTTTAAAGACCCTAAAGTTTTAACGTTCAGATCTCAAGGGCGTTTCTGTGTGGACTTTGCATGTTTACTTGGGTTTCCTCTGGGTACTCCGGTTTCCTCCAACAGGCCAAAGACATGCACATTAAATCAACTGAATATTCTAAACTGCCCATGTTTGAATGCGAGTGTGAATGGTTGTTTGCGTTGCTGTTAGTCCTGCAGTGGACTGGCGACCTGTTCAGGGTGGACTCCACCACTAACCCAGAGTCAGCTGGGATTGGCTCCACCTGAAGGATATGCGGTATAAATAATTGGTGGAAGGATTAAATTTTTAACATCAAGTTCATATTTGTTGTTGTTTTTCATGTTACAAAACATAACCTCACACCTGCAATATCTCGAAAAAGGGTATTACGGCAAAATCTATCACGATATCAATATTATATCAGCATATCATGCCCTCATTCAGACATACGATGCTCAACAACTCTGTTGCATATTACGTTGTCGATCGTTGTACAGGCTGAAAGTCTGGATCTTTCAACACACCTAAAAATCTTTTTCAAAAAGCTTTTTTCGATTTTTTTATAATGTGACAGTCACATTCTTACAGTGTCACAACAATCAGTTCTGGGACAAGGTCTGCCTCTTTTGTCTCTTTCTCTCTGTCTCTCATACACGTGCACCCTCATTCCCTACTAATCTTCTTCGGGATGCAAAACACGGTTTGTTCCGCGGTTTTTCTAGGACACGGACGCCTTTTGTGACCTAGTTTTGGGCGCTGAAGTATACTGAGCAATTTTATTGCATGGCCAAATGATACGTTGCAAAAGCTCATTTCCATGCATGAGTGACAGCATTGCGATGAGGCCAAACTACAAGAGAAGAATCCAGAAGATCCCAGCAGGGAGATCTAATTAACCAGTAACAGAATGCAACACAGTCCATATTCGAATATTTTTTTTCCCTATATACATCTGTTCCGTGTGTGTGTGTGTGTGTGCGTGTGTGAGAGAGAGAGAGAGAGAGAGAGAGAGAGAGAGAGAGAGAGAGAGAGAGAGACCGTGTGTGAATGCGTTGTGCTTCTGGACAGAGTGATTGCACTGGAGCCTCAGCCAAGAGAAGCAAAAGGAGAAGATTATCAGAGATGGAGGGGGTCGGGATCCGTGCCATATGATTGGCTGAAAGCCTTGGGTCTGATCCCTACAGATGGTCACGGTTGCCATGGCGATGACGAGCTCAGCATCGGTATCCTTTCATAGAGCCGACAGTGAAGGGTTGTGCCACACGCCCGCATGACGTGGCGACGTGTCTCGCTTACACACGTGACGCAGCCTGTGCCACATCAGCACGATCGCACTAGCTAATCATACATGAACGGTTTCGTCACTCCTGATACCAACTTCTTCAGTCACATGTGTGAAGCGATAACAGCACAGTGACCTTGTAAGAACCGGTTGCAGGGTGTAAGATCTGTTCTTCCCTCCATGCCGCTCTGTGGAAGCTGGGTTTATGAATGAAGCTCTCCGACCTTCTCGATCTGAAACACCTTGAGCCGAGCGCTCGGTCTGTCTGTCAATCAAGACCAAAGTGGCGGACGGCACAGAAGAAAGCAAGAAGAACAAAACAGGCTGGAGTGTGCCCTCAGAGGGAGGAGAAAATGGGTACCACAGGAACGGAAGGAAGGAAGGAATAAAGCTTGGTTGCTGGCTGTTGCAAAGAGTGCAACAGAATGCAAAAATGAGCGTCCTATTATAATATCACAACAACACCACACCAGAATAACAATACCGTCCCTTCTCTTAGAGACATCAAACAGGTCAACAACAATATTTCCTAATTATTAACAAGAAACAAGCTTAAGGGCACAGCAGCTGTCAGTTGGTGAGAGTTTTTGCACTTGCTCTGAAGAACTCGGAGGTTTCGATCCTACCTGGCAGTTAAAGCTGCTGCGCTCAGAGGCTCGCTGCTGCATGCTGGGTACCCGCTGGTGCCTGTTTCAGCGGCTGGTGAGCTCCAGGCAGAGCTGGTGCTTTGGCACTCCTCACCGAGCTCGAGCCTGACGCCAAGACAAGCCTTTCAGCACTGTGATCCAACCCGACTGTGATCTCCAGCCCGTGTGTGTGTGTTGTTGTTTTTTTTTTAGAGAGAGTTCTATATCCACCAATCAGGAAGGAGGTTAGAGCGTCGACATCACTGACTGCGTGTGGACTGCAGCCTAAGCTCATGTGGTTGTGGGTGTGTATGTCTGATGAGCGCTCTGTCTGAGAGCGTGTGTGTGTGTGTGTGTGTGTGTGTGTGTGGTATGTGCTGTGCCGAGCTCCCTCCTCTCTGTCTCTTTGCTCATGCCTTCCTGATGTCTCAGCATCCTCCTTAAAGACAAGGGATGCAGTCTGGGACATGTAGTGCAAACGGCCATCAACAGTTCAAGAAATAACCCAGGCGTCTTCATTAGGCTGAACATGAATACAAGCGCAGAACAATATTATTGGGGCTCACTCCATTCATACCAGCTTGTGTTAATATGTAAGGCTGCACATGACTCCTGGTCTCATAAAGTGGTGTGAAAATATGACTAAAAGCCACGGGCTGGGGTGGTAGAGAAAAGAGCAAATTCTCCCCACAGATCTCTGATCAGCACGATAACAAGAGCAGTTCAACTCCCCCTGCGCGGCCGTCTGTTCAGCGTGGCCTTTGGCCAGCGTTTCTATTGACCAAAAATCGCAACTTCACCATCATCCCCACTCCCACTTCCTCTCTCCCTCGCTCTATCTCTTGGTCAGAATTTTTTAATATAAACAGATGATAGACCTGAATAAAAACAACATAGAAGCTGATATATTTGCGCTTTTTTGTTTTTGTCAGGGGCAGCATGGCGGCGTAGCAGTTAGCACGCCCCGCCTCACAGCAAGAAGGTCCAGGGTACGAGTCCTGGGCTCGGTGAGGGCATTTCTGTCTGGAGTTTCTGTTCTCTCCATGCTTATCTGGTTTTCCTCCAAGTACTCCAGTTTCCTCCCACAGTACAAAGACATGCATATTAGGCTCTTTTAAATTGCGCCTAGGTGTGAGTGTAAATGGTTATGTGTTGGCTTGAAATGGTCTGGCGATCTGTTCGTGGTGTAACCCGCCCTCGCCAAGAGTCAGCTGAAATAGGCTTCATGGTTCAGCAAATGGGTGAGTGTGTGCTTTTATTTGAATAAATAATACCATTGTACAAGTGTGTGTATGGTTTATCTGTGCTATCCACTGAAGGATGAATGGATATCACTTCATGTAGATCATTTCATTTTCATTTGTTTAAACTCCCATTAGACTGACATGATTTCTCTCGCTCTCTCTCTCTCTCTCTCTCTTTCTCTCTGTGTCTGTGTGTTACATCTCGTTCTTGTATCCCTTCCCAACAATGATTGAAAATTACGACAGGAGACTATTTTTCTTTTTAGATTTCTCCATGGCATCTGCGCAAACTTATGTGACCTCTTCACAATGACATTCTCGATTCGACTGAAGCCCGGCCCCCAGACCACGTGTGTCACACTATGAAGGAAATCGATAGGTAGTAAGCTGTGCCCATTCTGTCATGCACATGAAACATGCAGCATGTAGGACACGGATACGGTCAGCAGGAACACTCACCCCCTCGCTGCTCACAGGGCTCTGAACCTGCAGAAGGACATAGAGAGAACATGGTCAGGAAACGCAGCTCGGAAGGATCAAAAAGATAACCGAGAGAGAGAGAGAGAGAGGAGTGAGAGAGAGAGAGAGATAAAAAGAGAGAGACAGAGGAGAGAGAGAGAGAAAGAGAAAGGTAGATAGATAGAGAAAAGGAGAGAGTGAGAGAAAGAGAGGGATACAGAGAAAGAGCAAGAGAGAGAGAGAGAGGGGAGTGAGAGGGAGAGAAAGAGAGAGAGAAAGAACGAGACAGAGAGAGAGTGAGAGAAAGAGAAGTGTGAGAGAGAGAGAGAGAGGAGAGTGAGAGGGAGAGAGAGAGAGAAAGAAAGAGAAAGACAGAAAGAGCAAGAGAGAGAGAGAGAGAGGAGAGTGATAGAGAGATAGAAAGAGCGAGAAAGAGATAGAGAGAAAGAGCGAGAGAGGGGGAGAGTGAGAGAGAGAAAGAGAAGAGAAGAGAGAGAGAGAGAGAGAGAGAGAGAGAGAAGATTCTGTTTGAATGAACATTAAAAAGGCCCTGGCTTTCAGAGCAGTAATTCGATTGTGTGATTGTGCCCTAGGAATCAGCAGCGAGCTGAATTGGCTTTGGATTCACCGAGTCAAAAACTCAATGCCATGCAATGTGTCGGCAAACCACACGGCCACAGGAGGAATTGATTACCGCAGGATCAGGAACACACTGAATCATAGCATGACCGGAACTTCCTATTCTCCCTCAGTCCTACAGATAAAAAAATGACAGATTGCTCACCCTGCATGACCCTGCTTTTTTTTTTATCCACACATCACATCACATCACATCACATCACACTCAAGCCACTGAACAGACTTCATGTCTCTGTGATGAAGGAGCATGAAGGCATTTAATACACAGCAGCTTCTCTGTACATTCACTCAGAAAGCACATACACCCCCTTTATTCATCAGCAAACAGATATGGCAGTTAATGAAGCTTTATGTGGTGGTGTCTAGTTTCATCTCTTTTAACATGTTTTAACTCCAGACTGAATCCTGAAGCAGCTGTGACTGTTGATTTAATGAGAGTGAACAGAAACACTGCCTCCTACAGGATGTACAGTGAAAGGTTCTCTTAACCATCACTACTCTTAGTGTCCTGAACCAATATTAAACTATAATGGACCGTTTCACCGTTACTGCCATATTGGATTTGCCGCATGTCGCACGCGATTCACACTGGGATCGTTTCTGAACAAACCATGAGAATCAGAATCAGAATCAGAATCAGAATACTTTATTGATCCCGGAAGAAATTGTATGCACACAGTCGCTCCATATCAAGTAAGAATGAGATACAGATAAAAGTCTCAATAAAGAAAAATTATAAATATCTACCTATATATATATATATATATATATATATATATATATATATACACACAAAAATACATATGGAAATCTACACACACAAACACACACACACACACAGATTATACTGTAAAACAGGAAATATTAGCAAGCATTATATTTGAGCTATTTTAGTACGTTTTGAGGAATCGCAAAAAAAAATGGTCATCAAAATCTCTGTACAGTATATAAAGTATTACTCTTAACATTGCTCACCTGTCTTTGTATCGCCTGTCACTGTTGCAGTTGTACACTGCGCAATGATCCGCATCACCAATTTCAAGCTCAAGTACGGTCTAAAATGATGCTGAAAATTGCAATAGCTTGGAACTGGCACTAACACAAGCTTTTATATAAATCATATCCCTCTAGTCACACCACTCCGGTGGTGGATGGTGTTTATCCATCTTGAAATTGTCAAAGTTCAAATGCAACAACAAGCAACTAACGTTAGGAGCACTGACAGTTCAATCCGTTCACCAAAACTTGATAAAAGCCGACTCTGATGTTCCACAATCACTTTAAAAACACTTGTTCCAAAATTCAAGTAATGTTTTCATGTAAAACCAGTTATCTGTCACTGCCGAATCAGTAAGTCCACTCGTCACTTCACCATGCTCACAACTTGTTGGTTCCCTCGGTTTGTTTGTTAGCAAACGTTCCCAGTGTGCACTGAGGCAAATCCAATATGGCTCTAACCGTGAAACGGCTGATGCTGTGCTTTTAAAGGCCCATTTAATCTCATTTAGTTTCTGTCTCCACATCACACTTCAGCCTCCAAATATGGCCACTGCTGACTACAATACCCAGACATCACAGTCAATGTCAAGTTCAAGGTCACCTGACTTCTAATGATTCACACCTGGTCTCCAGTATCAGAATAGACTATATAAAGCCTTCTCTCTCTCTCTCTCTTTTTTTCTCTTTCTCTTTCTTTCTCTCTCTGTCTGTCAGTCTGTGTGCAGGGTATAAAATACCCTTTGTGTTGTTCTAATTGCTCTTCTGGTTTTGATGTAGATTTGCCCTTTGATAGCCTGTTTGTTCATCATCTGAGCTCTTTGCCCACACACACACACACACCCACACACACACACACACACACACACACACACACAGATGTATAGCCCTAACAAGCCAGAATACATAAACTACAAAATTGTTGTTTTGAATAAAATGACATCAAAGTCAATCTTTTTTTTCCTGGAAGGTGATTTAAAAAATCTTAACTTGTTCTAAGATATTTGGGGTTATATTATACTTGAAAGTTTAGGCAAACTGAGAGTTCACTTCAGGGCTCAGGAGTATTCTTGCTTCATGCTCAGTGTTTGTAGGACTCCTGATGTACCTCAAGCGTAACGCGGATATTAAAAAGGTATGCTTTATGAGGATTCATGCTGATATCGTCATCATTATAATTTCACGCTGTCATAAAATAGTTATTGCTAATAATCACTGGAATTATTTCACACTTTTCTGTCTGTAATAAAACAATAAAAGTTCCCAATCTACACAGTATATCTGTTTACAACTGCAGCTTTTAAAAAGGATATAAACTTTCAACATTAATAAGTAAATAAGATATTTTAGTATTTTAATATTTACACATGCATATAAACTGATAATTACTTTAATAGCTCTAAAACAACATGGGAAAATATAGGCCAAATCCATGCACAAAGTAAACGATGCATATTCATGCAGGTTATACAATATGAGTAATATTTTAGTAGTATATAGCAAAATAATTTAGCATTATTACAAACTGGATAAAAATATCTTGAATATTTTTACATTTATATTTTCAGCCTCAAAAGAATAGGAATCCACCAGCTTGCAGAGAAGCTAGTCAGGCACCCGAGGCAGACAAAAAGCAAGAAGAGCAAGCAGCTGTCCCCTTAACACCATGTACATCAACATTGGATCATAACTACATGGTTGAACGAAGCCCCAAGACCCTCAAAAGAAAGTTAAATCATGTAGACAGTCTGGCAAGCGTGCCAAAGAAGCAAAAGATTCGCAGGTTAAGAAGGCAGGCTCTCTCCCTTAAAGCAGTTGTCAAGGAAACCAGACAGCGTAAACTTATACAGATGGAGGGGCAGAATTGCTTGAAAAGAACTTCCTCAGGAACTCCCCGTGACGTAAAGAAAAGGCTTCTGACAAATAAAGGGAAAACCCTTGTAAGAAAAGCTTTTCACCTCTATTACGATCATTTGCACTGTCACAGCTATGTCACAGCTATGTCAGATCAACTTTTGATTTAGTTCTGCCTCATCCAGCCACCATGCGAAGTTGGCATAATGGAATCAGTGGTGACCCTGGATCCACCGACGAGGCATTCACGGCTCTTAAGGCAAAAGCTGAAAATAGAGAAGTTGCATGTGCACTGATGATAGACGAGATGGTCATAAAGAGACATGTTGAATGGGATGGAAGAAAATTTTCTGGATTTGTGGATGTTGGGACCGACATCGATGATCAGCATTGATGTTGTCCGCCTCAATGACAACTGGAAGGTTCCCTGTGTGTACTTTTTGATATAGGGTATGTCTAAGTAAGTGAACGAGCGAACCATGTGAAGCAGTGCCTCATGAAGCTGCATGATGTAGGAGTGCGAACAGTTTCACTGACATGTGATGGCCCTTCATGTCACTTCAACATAATCAGGGAACTTGGAGCCTCACTGGATGCTGCTGAAACCATGCCTTTTTTCGAACACCCGACCGACAGTGCTCTCAAAGTTCACATCATGTTAGATATAAGTCACATGATCAAACTAACTAAGGAACACCCTGGCGTCATCGAAAAATCTTAAGGATGGGAGTGATAGAGAAATAAGCTGGGCAAAAGCTTAAAGCTTGCCATATTGTATGGCAGAAACAGAAGATGAACGTGGATCTTGCAGCACAGACCCTCAGCACAAGTGTGGCTGATGCTATGCTAACTGGCCCAGTTTCAAGGTTGCGAGGCATCTGTAAGATTCATTCGTATCTATGATCGCTTGTTTGATCTTCTCAACAGTCGGAATCCAGCAGCCATAGGGTGCAAAGCACCAATGAGAGCGAGTTTTGGGAACCATTCTTAGATGAGGCTGAGACCTACATATCACAGCTTAAGGATGCGAATGGTCACCTCATGACAAGCAGCCTCATGACAAACAACACCTATCCCTGTATTCCGGACTGCCATTAGAAGTGCCAAATGCCTTTTTCAACAACTTGTCACTGATGAAAATCCACCCCTTAAATAATATTTTAACATACAAGCTCAGTCAGGATCATCTAGAACACTTCTTTGGTGCTGTACAGTCATCTTGCGGCTATAACAATAATCCAAATTCCCGACAGTTCACTGCTGCATATAAACGACTTCTCATGCGGCGTGAAATAAAGGGGGTGAAAGCCATCCTGTACGTGACAACAGACTCCACTTCTATTAATGATACAACTAGCAACACTTTTAATGTTTCTCTTGCAAAGCTTTATGACCTTGATTTTCCAGCAACATTGGATTTTGACGACGCCATAGACGTATCAGCTGCGCCAGACATCCCAGCTTTATCCACATACAAGGAGGCTGCTGTTGGCTACATTGCAGGATATGTAATTAAAATGGCCAAAACACTTCCATGTTACCAAATCATATCCTTCCTCAGCTACATGGTTAGCAATAAAACCAAATTACTAGCAAATTAGTACCAAATAACGACCCTTTCTCACCGATGCAACTTGATCCGCAGAAGCTTGCGGAAATGCTTCCACAGAACACCGCAGAGCAACGTGTGATTGTCGTCGCGTGTACCACAAGTTGTCGCAGAGAACTGTCAGCACCGCAGGCTTTTGCAGCTACTCGCCGTAAATGCTAATGTTTGATTTTTCCCCAGAAAGACTGAAAACGTGTCATTTCAGGTTACAAGGTGACACCACCGGCAGCGTCGTACAACCACAGTGAACAGCGTGTGAACATTGACAAGCACTGGTGGTACCATATGATGCTCACGGTGATCATACCTTTTTTCCGCGATATAAACGGCTGTGAATCTTCATCTCAGCTATTGTTGCAGAATCATGCCTTTAAAAAGAAGAGGATGAGGTACCACGGGTATCCGTGTAAAAGTTGTGTCGGTGAGAAAGGGGTATAAAGAACCCCAAAGACTCCCAAAATTTTATGCCAGGCATAAATCCAAACTGACAGCTGAAGTGAAATGATTTTGCAATATTTGCCTTTCAAGTTGTAAAGGATTGCTCTGTTAGCTTCCATTGTGGAAATAGATGCCTCATCTAGATGTATAGATGTTGATCTTTAGAATAGATGTTGTTCTTTAGAAAAACAAACCTGGAATTGTACCATTGCCTTCTTTTCCAAAGAGCCAAGTTTTTTTGTTTTGTTTTTTTAAGAAAGAAAGAGATTGTTGTCCAGAACAGAATATCAGCTCACAACACCAGCTCACAGCGCACAAAACCATAATCAATATTGTACTGGAAAGTTTTTAATAGCCAAATGGTTTTGTTCTGCAGCCAAAAACCCCAAAGGCATGGAAAACAGCTGAGGCACCTTTTTTTTTTTAACTTTATCAAAGATATCATCTGATTATGAGGTGCAATTTACCTTACCATGCATGAAGGACCTAGTTATCCTTCCGAAGCAAACATCAACCCAGAGCAGTGGCAGCTAGTGGTGATGTGTGTCATCATCTATCAAAAGCCTGACTATGAAACTACTTATGTGGAGGAAAATCGGGGTATCAGTCACAATTGGGGGTGCTGTGTGCTTTGGACCCATGAACTGAGGAAGGCCTGTGGCCCGCCGGTGTAAAATGTCATAATGTCATATATTTGGACCTCCATAAATCTTAGGCAAATTGCTGGACTTCCCGATCATGTGCTGGAATTAATTATTGATCATTAACAGCATCAACATAAATATGAATACAGAAATTGTAATATCTTTGGAATGAATGATCATATTTCCATTATGAAAGGGAGAACTGTCCAATGAAGTCATCTCTAATGAAAAACCTGTTCAAATGGTTAATGATTATACCTATAGAAGAGCAATTGTATGACTTAACTTAATTATTGGATGACTTATGTGACTATTGTTGACTATTGTATGAGGAGTTTATTCACTGAAGTGAGTGTAAGATTATTTTATTACTTCCATTCCACTCTGTACAAGAATTGCTTGGCTGACCTTGAACACGGAACATTGGAATAAAATGTCCAAAAGCAGAAGATTTGGCAGTACACTACAGTATCAGCTTCTTACCTGGATTCAGTAGATAACTTTTCTATTACTATATATACTAGATATATTCTTTCATTAAATTCATTCATTTTCTGAACCGCTTAACTGAGTCTGGGCGAGGGCCAGAGTACACCCTGGACAGCTCAACAAGCCATCACAGGGCATAAACACGCTGTAGGCAACCCAACAGCCTACTGTCTACAAACAACAGCAATGGTTCTTTTACATGGCTCTCACCACAGACAGTGAGAGCCATGGCTGGCCTTTGATAACCCAGTTAGCTGCACTGGCGGGACAGCACCAACAACTTGCTCATAGTGAGGCTTGAACCCACAGCCTTCAGATCAGCCAGCACCCTACCACCAGACCACCACCCCCCCGAATATGAAAAATTAGGATTGCTTTTTCTAGGCCTAGAGTGTTCTTCAAGCCTATAAGTACAAACACGCACACAATTTCCTGCAGAACAAAAATCGACACAGTCACAGAACCTTCGACATTGCTCACGCTAAAGGTAAATAGCAGATCTCCACATTTAACCAATTTTAAAAGAATTTTTTTTAGCAAAGGTCAAAATTCAAATGAAAATGCCCTGTTCTTGTTCAAAAGGGCAAGAAGAAAAGCTTATAATATTTCCCAAAAACATTGTATCACTTATTCACCTGCTTGAATTCTGTTAACAGTAACACATGCAGGGCTCAGCTGGTAAACTTCTATTTCAAAATCATCATAATGTCTCTTTTCAATCGGAACCTTTTTTATTTTTATTATTATTTTTTTTTTTGGAGGGAAGGGCAAATTATGTGCTGTGTTTGGCACTTTTTCACAATGTACTTCACGAAATTTTCAATCCATGGGCAAAGGGGTCATCTGCAGGTACATGCAGAGATGATAAAACGTCTGTCCAGTTTCTCTTTCAGGTTTTGTACTGTACAAAGGGATTCTCTATTTACTTCTTTAGCCTTTTTAAAGCACAATCTGTCCACTGATTTAAAATATAATATTCATCATACAAAGGAAGCCCTGGGTTCACTGTCTGCCATATTTCAGTTCCATCTTCAACTATAAATTTAGCAATATCATAGTGTTTCATATCTGGATGACTGTTTTTGAGGAAATACCTGTACTGTATGACCTGAAGGGCAGTGGAAAGTCCCGTTTTAATTAAAGATGGAGGCTGGCCGCAGAATCATTTTGCACTATCACATTGGGCAATGGTAGACTTTCTTTTTTCTTTTTCTTTTTTACCCATTTTTGTGGCAAATATGGAATGTCTTGAAAATTTGAATAAGATAAGTTAAGCTTTGAGTTTCCTTTTTTGCTCTGCTGAACTGACTGGATAAGAAAGAAATTTGAATAAATTATACAAAATAATGGCAGTTCGTTTACATTTTAAATGTTAAAAATGTAACAAAAAAATAATTAAAAATCCTCGACAGGTGTAACCTTATTGACATACATAAGTGTATACAATGTTATTTTGTACTTCAATGTCTTTCTATCTAGACTTGTCCAAGATCACATTTCCAAAATCACCCTACCCTAATTACAGTTTCCACTGTCACTTCTAGGGCTTAAAGGGTACCTGTGGTGAATTTGTATTACTAGCTCTTTAAAACAATCACATATGACCAGCGGCTCCATAAGGCTAAATCGGTCCTTGCCCTTGGCAAGATGCCATTAGTCTGTTCAGGTACTACCCCGCCTTTGCCCAGTGTAGGCTGAGATAGGGTCCAGCCTCCCCACGTCTATAGAAGCAGGATAAAAAAGTTCAGCAAATGAGTGAATAAGAGTAAAAAAAAAATGTATAGCTGTTCCATTTGTGGTAGAATGCAAATTTTAGACCATAACTCCACAATTCTGCAGTTAGCACACACTAGCATATGTGTTACGTAAATGCTGGGCTATGGGCAAGATATTACAAATGCAAGAGGGTTTACAGGACTAAAGTAAAAGGAATAAAGCCCCAGGATACAAGCTTCTGGTAGGCTTGAGATAGCCCTGGCTCAGGCCAGCAGGTTAGTGGGATAGTGGATACTGATGTGGAGTAAACTATTATACCTATATACAGTTAAAGGCACATCAGCAAACAGAGTCAAGTGTTTCAAGAGTTCAAAGTATTTAGCTCCAGTGATCAAGATGGAGATTTGTTACTCGTTTTTTTTCTACAGTAGAAATTAATTACATAAGTCCCTTTTTATAACATCTAGAGAGCTTAAGTGTGTTCAGCTGGAGATATTTCCTTAAGGGCAGTACAGTGGCATAGCGGTTAGTATGTCCCCTTAACAGCAAGAAGGTCCGGGGTTCAATTCCCAGGTTCAGGCGTTTCTGTGTGGAGTTTGCATGTGCATTATGTGCATTCAGACATGCACATTAGATTAACTGGCTGTTCCAAATTGACCCCGAGGTGTGCCCCGCTTTCATCCAGTGTCAGCTGAGATATTGTCCAGCCTCCCCGTGCAAAACAGTGAGTGAGTAAAAACACATCGGCTATCATAGTGTTGCATTACCTAAATTAGCCACAAGATACCACCAGCCTCCTTGTGACCCTACTAGGGCTAAGCAGTTTGGCTAAACAGCTCACCAGACCACTGCAATGCCAACACACACAACCATTCAGTCACACTCACACCTAGGGGCAATTAGGAACAGCCAATTAGATTCATGTACATGTTTTTGGACTGTAGAAGGAAACCGGAGTACCCAAAGCAAACCCATTCAAAAGGGAAGAACATGCAATCTCCATACAGAAGCACCCCAGCCCAGGACTTCCTGCTGTGAGGTGGACGCACTCTTGGAATATCCAGACCGCAGGGACGGATCTACATCGATCATCTGTGATTTTGTGTTTGGATTTGCTTTTGTGCTTTTGACTTTCTGCATTTTTGTATTCCATGGTTGTGCGAACCTGTCCTGAGTAACGGCTTTGGAATTTATATTGGGTTTTGCTTGCCTGGAGCTGGTTCTCTTTAATCACATAAATAAACACCTGCACATGGAAACTCAGCCAGGTTGACCTTGTTACAACCAAAAGAGATGTTTTTATCTAAAATAAAAGATGAACACAAACTGACCGTGTGATCATTGACGAATCATTAATGTTATATTGCTAGCCTGATGGCTGACTGGGGCAAATGTTTTCTATAGACTTTAAAAGCTGCTTTTTACACCGAGAACACTTGTTACCAACACCTTGTTTTTATTAATGAAAACAGGGAACCATGCTGCCATGTTGATTTAACTAAAAGCTTTGGTAGCAAATGCAATTTCCTCTTACCATTGTTCCCTCTTTCATACGCCACACTCCATAGCTGCGTGCGTATCCTTGCAAAGCAGGAAGTGAATTTTTCCGTTGCCATGTGAAAAATTATGACCGGGTCTTGCAAGCTTGGATAAAGTGCTTCATGTAGTTTATTACAGCGTATGTCTTTCGCCAAGATAAACGCCAAAGGCATGAGAGCTGACAGCATTGGTACTGGAGCGGGAGGAGCTCTGACTGAGGCAGTGCACCTGCTCTTGGCTGTAGTGGTGAAGTAAAGAGCCAAACAAATGCAGACAAACCTTCTATGGCTCCAAATTGGAGACTATGCAGTGCCCAAAACCACTTCATGCTCTGACAATTATGTTCTGCAGACCAGTGAGGTTTGTCCGACTCCATATTTCATAAGTGTACAACAGCGAGTGTGCAGTATGGGTGCTATCATGTAAACAGTACGCTTGCTTCATGGGTTTCCAATATAAAGATGCAGAGTTCTCATGCAATCACTCGGCGAACGGCTTAATCCTACTACTAGGGTCGCAGGGAGGTTGGAGCCTATCTCAGCCGACACTGGGTGAAGGGATACACCCTGAACAGCTCGCCATCACAGAGCAACTCACACAACTTTCACACTCACACTCACACTTAGGGGCAATGTGAAACAGTCATTTACTAATAAACTAATGTGCATGTCGTTGGGACTGTCGGAGGAAACCGGAGTACCTGGAGGAAACCCATGCAAGCACAGAAAGAACATGCAGACTCCACACAGAACCACCCAAGCCTGGGACTTGAACCCAGGAGCTATCACTGCACCGCTGTTAGTGGATGGTAACACTATGCCGCTGTAGCATTCCGCCAGTGCTTAATGGTGTCTGATCTAACTTTGCATTGCACTGCAACTGTTTCAGAAAATGGGCGAGTCTAAATAAGTCGACTTTTCAGAGCCTTGGCACTTGTTAAATCACTGCGCGTGGCATTTGACCTTCTTCCATTCCCATGACGTGCATGGGAGCAATTCTGACGAAGGCCGACTGAACATGTTTTAACTTATAGGCTGCCAGCTAATCCAGACACTTGTTTTACACACTTCCTACTCTTGAGTGAATGGAAGCCTGTTTCTGCCACATGAGAAAATATTCAGGTACATAGAATATCATAATTAAGAGAAAATTTCTTAACTAACTGTGTATATCATGACATTATAAGATACTTTCATAGATATGATTTATAACATCTGATGACTATTTCATGATAGAGATCTTTTTCTCAACAGTATGACAATATGTTATTACTATGAAACAGTAAGTCATTAATATAAGAACTTATGTCATAATCATAAGATAGGAGGTCAAAAGTATTGTGAAATACTTACGAGATACTAAGTCATAAATACTAGCAAGGTCCTTAAAAACCAAAAGTCAGAAAGCCGAAGCTCCAACCCCTAAAATTCGTTGGAATAGCTGAAAAAACTCTCTTGGTGAATTTGTTTTCTCAATCGGACAACATTTCCTCTCCCTCAACGACCTCGAAATTTCACCCTGAGGATCCCTACCGTTTTTGTCTGGAAATAAACCAAGAATATAAGGATTATAAAAAGAGAAAGAAAATATAAGATTCAGAATTAAAAGAAAACAAATGAATCTATGAAAAGGAAATGTTTTCAATGGCAAAGAACATTATAAGTGACCGTAACAATCCTGGACTTATGAACTAATACTCAAATCAACTCGAGATGTGTTCTAATGGATTCCCTGAACCAGAAAACCATAATGTAGCACTTTAAATCCTTCAAAAATATTAACTAGTAGTCAGAATCTGGTAAATTGAAGTTCTGGGTGACTATCGTGGATTTATGCAAATTAAGTAAGTGATGTTTGACTACTTAGTTTTTTACTGTAATTTATCAAGAGACGTTTCTGATTCAAAAACTGTCTGTGTGTCAATCTGTCGAGAAACCTTTCATTTTAATTTCTCTCAATGATTGAGGGGCAAAACACAGTATTGGTGCTGGTTTAAATTTTTTCATGTTATGCTCCTAATAGAAACATAAGTTCACCATAAAAATATATTCTGAAGTTTGTCCTATGTGGAGGATGACAATCGTACTTCCCTGAAAATTTCAAGTGGCTAACGTCAGTCGTTTTGCGGATATGGCAGTTTTTCAGTGTTATACTGTCTCACTTAAAAATTAATACTTTTAACTGCAATTTATTGATATTTCATCAACAGTGTTCCTGTAATAAATGTTGACTGAATTGAAGAAATCCATTCAAAATTACGGATTTTATCCCAAAATTACTAATGACAGTGTAACTGTTAAAGTGCTGTAGTGTCTGTAACCACTTCGTTGCAATATCTTTAAAATGATGCATCTCAGAGTGGTATACGTTTTCTGTATGATGTGTTATTGTGTGAAATCTGAATAAGCTGAGTTTAATTTGTATGAAACTTAAGATCCTTAAAAAAATTTAAATAGCAAAGGTTACGGACACTATATTAAATGAAATGATTAAACAGGTTGTGTTTCTCTTCATCTCAATATTACTGAGTGGTTCTCTACAGTTGGTTCAAGCTTGGATGATGTAATGTTGCATCGTTCATTAGGCTGCAGAAACAAAGCATTACCATATAATTCTATCTGACGATTGAATTTTTCACCTAAGTGAGACACTTTTCAGCACAAATACTGTGTTTTAGCCATGAGCATATGTTGACTGGGCTATTTAGGTGAAAACAATATTGGGGGGGGTGTTTACAAAACTTTGAGGGGTATGTACAGGGGTAAGCTTTGAGTAAATGCATTTTGCCACTAAGAGAGACCAGTTACATAATAATAATAAAAAAAATTAAATGGATAAATACATAATAAAAAATGTTAATACCATCACTAACCCCTATTTCCAAGGATCTCCTTCTGTTTGTTTTTAAGGATTATTGCTTTAAAAGCTTTTATTCAATAAAAATAAATAAATATTTTATTAAATACAAAACTGTAAATGTTGTCTGACTGAGGAAAAATATTCACCAGGAGAGTTTTTTTCAGATATTCCAATGCATTTCAGGGGATGGAGCTTAGACTTTGTGACTTTTGATTTTTAAGGACCATCCTAATAATTACAATATATTAATTCATATTTACAAGATATTACATCACTTGTGACACATCAAGTAATGAATATGAGACACTAAGTCATAATTATATGGCAGTAAGTCTTCTTCATCTTTATTCTTTTTCCCACTTCTATTTTGAGTGGATGAATTGATTCTTTTTGGCAGGATTTTTACAGCTCTTCCTGGCACTGACCATTTTAGGACATCAATTCACACTCATATTCACACTTAGGAGCAAATTGGAACAGCCAATTCACCTAATGTGTATGTCTTTGGACTGTGGGAGGAAACCACAGCATCTGGAGGAAACCCATGCAAGCAACTAGAGAACGTGAAAGCTCCACACAGAAACGGCCTTGCTCAAACCGAGGACCTTCTTGCTGTGAGGCAAGAGTGCTATCACTACGCCACCGTGCCCCCAATTATCAGATAAGTATTAAACTTAAAATTACAACTCGAAAATACAAGACAACAAAAGTAAATAAAAATAGACTTAAGATAATAACTCTTAAATATAAATATTATACTCTAAATTATAATTATGAGATGGTAAGTCAATCATGAGATACTAAATCATAATTATGAAGATGCTAAGTCATCATGGTGAGATATGAAGTAATAATCATAAAATTATAAGTCATAAATGAATTATTATATAAGTGATGGTTTTTAGACACTACGTAATTAAAAGATGGTAAGTCAATCATGAGATAGTAAGTCAAAGATATACAATGGTAAATCAGAATTATGGGACTGTAAGTAATAATTATAAAATTTTAAGTGATAACGATGAGATTATAAGTGACGAGATTACAACTCACAATTACGAGATACTAACTCAACCCTGAGACACTTAATAGTAAGTAATAATATACTATAATATGAGAATATTAATATATTATAATAATAATATATATATAATATGAGAAGATAAATGATAATTATGAGATTGTGTGAAAATTATGAGATGGTAAGTCAGTCAATGACTCAATGAGTCATATGTACACAACACTTAATTGGAGTTATGAGAAAGTAAGTAATTATAAGTGACAATTAAGAAATTATAAGTAATAATTATTATATTATGTCACAATTACGAGACACTAACTCAATCCTGAGACTCTTAATAATAAGTAATGGGTTGTTCTCAGAAATCGTGGTCCAGGAGTGTGACATATGAGCCCAAAACTGAACTTTGGCAAAACCAGTTAAAAATGATATATGCTTTAAATCAAACCTTACTACAGCGTCTGATGCAGAAATAAAGATACTTCACTTGCCCTCAAACTTCACTTGCCCTTTGTTCGCAGGAGATCGTTGAATGTCGTGGTCTACTCAGTGTTGCGGTTATTACATGGACACCAAACACTGAGCACTCGAGTGCTAAATTATTTTTAAATGAATGATTTTTACACTTCAACATCTTCATTACCTTCATACATATTCAAGTGTACAGTCGTTTCAGGACACAAACTGAACAAGCAGTACGCGAACGTTGTTGCAAGACACAAAATGGGATTTAAATGTTTTACATGTCGGGACAGTCTCTCGCCATGAGGCAATGTGATTACACACAACTCCGAGAGACCCACGGACACTAATGTCACATGATATCAATTCAGATAAAAACAACAGCGTGGAACTTCCATTTTTTAATACGTAGCTCTGAATGGTGAAAAGAAGGAAGCTGTCATGTACAGGTACTGTTATGTTGCTTTAGAGACCATGGTGGACATCATCAACGGATCGGCTGCGCGCTTCACAAATACGATAAGTGCCTGCAGATAAACTACATGCCTTTCAAATCCCACTGACTCACGCTCAAGAATACATTCAAAAATAGTGCGTGCAACTAGTGTGAAAAGATGTGTCAGTCTGTTTTATTGTACGGTCGCTTCCAATAAAACTGGACACCACGCTTGACGCATTCAAACTACTCAGTCGTTGTGGAATAAACAAAAAAGTTCATTAAACATTTTAACACCGCGTATTAGAAGGAAAACATTTTCTAAAGTCGTTCCAGTGGAAGCATAAGGTTAAGTACAGTTGTAAATCGCCGCAGGTACCTCGTGGACTCAAAAGGAAACGACTGTAAAGGAAATTTTTTCTTCTGATGTAATGTCCCATTACGGACAGCGTGGAACTCGATTAAACGGTATTGTGTTGTAATTTCATTCTGCCAGTTCACTGGTAACACCTGTTTTTGAAAATCATGCGTTTTATGGGTATTAAGCGCTCTTGCTTACATAGGGGTGTCAGCATGTCACGTACTGGAACCAGTCTCGGCGGCTATTATTCACTGCTCAAAATACATTCACACACAAACAACTGCACACATCTCAGTAACGTCGCTTATTTTATTTCTGCGTTACATCTGCGGTATTGGAAACAGTCAAATCGGGTGATTGATTCCAAAGGGAAAAAAATATTGACTCTCAAACTGGGTCAACATCCGCAGCCTGGGGCGGACCACCATTTCGGAGACCAACCCTAATAATAAAAAAGTTATAAATATGAGTCATAATTGTGAGACAGTAAGTCAAGACGGGAGACACAAAGTCATAGATGTACAATACTAAATTAGAATTATGAGACTGTAAGCGGGCGGCATGGTGCCGTACTGGTTAGCATGAGGTCCGCCTCACAGCAAGAAGGCCCGGGTTCGATTCCCAGCTTTCTGTGTGGAGTTTGCATGCTCTCCCCTTGCTTGCGTGGGTTTCCTCCGGGTGCTCCGGTTTCCTCCCACAGTCCAGTGACACGCCCAGTAGTCTAACTGGCTGTCCCTAGGTGTGAGTGTGAATGGTTGTGTGAGTGTCGGCCCTGGCGAGCTGTACACCGCCCTCGCCCAGGGTCGGCTGAGACGGGCGCCAGCCTCCCCGCGACCCTGATTCGGATTAAGCGGCTTAGAAAACGAAGGAGACAGTAATGAGTGATGATTATGAGATAAGTGATGATGAGATTATAAATCACGATTACGAGATCCTGACCCAATCCTGAGATACTGTCAAAAAGCATTAGATACTAATAATTACACCGACACTCACCCCACAGCCACCACCGCCACTTCTACAACGCTATCCCGCCCCCTGCTTGACCCTCCGCGACATGACCGCGCTACCTGCGGGCTACTCAAGCATGGCAGAACACAATGGCATGACAATGCTGGCAGCGCCGCGTTAAGTGTCAGTCGGTGCAGTGGAAATGGAGCCAGATGCCCGACACGCTTGTTCTGCACGAGGCTTCCTACAAATCAACTGTGCAGCAACTGTTTCGGTTTAAAACCCTCCAGCATTGCGTTTTCCATTCCTAGAAACACTGGGGGATTCGTGGGCCTTGTGAAAACGCTCAGCAGACGCTCGAGGACGTATGAACGCGCTTCTTACCGGCGGAAGAAGAGGCTCCATTTGCGCTCCTTGGTCGCTTCGGTCCATTCTCCTCCCCGCGTGCACGGATAGACGCGTGTTTAGAACAAATCTATCTAATAACACAGCAGATGCGCGCACTGATATCAGACCCTCTGCACATGTACACACGAAACCATTGGCTAGCCGTCGACCCTGGCTCAGAGGCACAGACACACAGACACACACACAGACACACACACAGACACACACACAGACAGACAGACAGAGAAAGAACAACAGCGCGCGTGCAATTTGCGCTCGTGTGACGCAGCTCGCTCAGCACGTGCGGGTTTCAAATCCACACGCAACACGTTTGGAGAGGACACGGAACAAACCCTGGGTGCACTGGTGCCAGAGATAATCCGTTTAGTCCCTCTCTCTGTGGCTTTAAATAGAGAGAGAGAGAGAGAGAGAGAGAGAGAGAGAGAGAGAGACAGACAGACTGCAATTATCCCCAAAATGAAAATCAAAGCAACAGCAACGACATTTTCATTTTGTGCGATTTGCAATTAAGAAATACGTGGCGTCCTATTAAACCTGGATAAACATGCAGCAAAGTTCTCTCTGACGTCACGTGACAGCCCATTTTGCTTATTATGGATGATCCTGCTGCACGTTTTGCGCTGGTGGGGAATCAGCGTCGCAAATGTAACAGCACCGGCGACATCTGGTGGCTGTGTTAGGTAATGCACCGCTCTGAGAGGTAAGGTAAGGTAATGTAATGTAAGTCTTTAGTTAAGGTAAGAGCTTTTACACCTGATCAGGCCGGAGCTTATCCCCTTAGCGACTAGGAGTTCAACTCCTCCTGGATGGGACGCTTATCCATCGCAGGTTACCTTCCCAGTATTTTTACTGGCACCCATTTATACTGCTGGGTGGACAGAGACACACTTGTGTTTCCCTTAGCAAAAAGTAGTATACTCGAAGTTTATTTTATTAAGTATACTTGAGTATAAGATATAACATATACTAGTAGTGTACTAGAAAGTATACTGACTTAATACTGCTTCGGACTAAATTGGAATATTTTTAGTTTATAAAAGTATACTTTCAAGTATAAAACAAGTCCAGTCTCTATACTAGAAGTGTACTAGATATATACTTCTAGTCTACATTTTAGTTTATTGAATTATACTTTAAGTAAAAAGTATACTTAGTACAAGTGTAACTTGTAGTATTGATGTACTTAGACTTTTCTTTATACTATTCAGTATAAACCGAGTATACTTCACTATACTATTCTGAAATACATAAAACACTCACTCGCTCATTTGCCGAACCGCTTAATTCTGTTAGGATCTCAGCCAGCAACCTTAACAGCTCGCCAGACCATTGCAGGATCTACACACCTAAGCATTCACACTCACACCCAGGGGCAATTTGGAACAGCCAGTGAGCCTAATGGGCATGTCTTTGGACTGGGATGAAACTGGATAACCCAGAGGGAACCCATGCAAGCACAGGGACAGCATGCAAACTACACACAGATTTGCCCTTGCCAAGCCCGGTGCACGATCCCAGGACCACCATGCCGCCCCTGTGCTTTTATATCCCTGACCAAAACTACAGTGTTGTCAAAGATTGCACGTGATCTTACAGTTGGACATGCATTATTGTACAGTATACTGAACTAAGTCATCCAAACAAGTGTCCCAGTATGACAGTGTTCCTGTACACATAGAAAGGTCCATGAAGACAAGGTGTGCAAAGGTTGGAGTCGAGAACATGCATAATCCAAACAGATATGTATCACCTATCTCAGCCAACACTGGGCGAACCTCAACACTGGGACACCCTGAACAGCTCACAAGACCACTGCAGGACCAACACACACACAAAACCTGGGGACAAAATTTGGAACAGCCACCTAGTTTAATGTGCATGTTTTTGGACTGTGGGAGGAAACCAGGGTGCCCTGAGTAAACCCATGCAAGCACGGGGAGGACATGCAAACTTCATACAAAACACCCAAGGCTGGGACCCAAACTCAGGACCTTCTTGCTGTGAGGTGAACATGCTAACCTCTATGCCACTGTGGTAAGTTAAACTATTGATTACAACAATCTCGAGTTCACTTATTCAACAGTATTAGAAATATACTCTGAGTTAAATAGACTATTCAAAAATTCCTATCAATTATTGTTTAGCAAAATATATCCGTTATTATGGCCCTACCCATGATTATCACCAGTATAAAAATTTACAGTTGGTTTTGTACATTGTTCATAGCTTTATAAAGCTTCATTGCTTTAACCTCTGCATTCTGATCATGCAAAACAAAAATCACATCACCACAGTTATGATTCACCTCTTTATACTATGTGTAAATGTGTCATTCAACTGAATGGCCCTCCATCCTGCTCCGTTTAACCCAACTCAATCCATTCAAAGCAGCAGAGCGCCAATCCACCGCTAGGCGGCAGTCAAGCTCGCCTTATTCCACATCAACAAGCCCTGAAATAAAGAAGACTTCAAAAAGTAAAAATCGACAAGACATTCCGGAGTTTAATTCACGTTTAAAAGTACACTCAGATGTTCACAATTCAGTAACGACCCACTTTAATAATCATCTGGAAGGGTTTTTTTTCTATGCCAGTGAAGGGAGGACTGCTTATACCCTAGTACATATTATAATAGGCTAATAAAGTTTGATAGAGAGGAAAATTGCATCCTTCACAATATGTGATGGGCAAAATAGACAATTGCAATACTTGGCATCCACAATTGACTGAATATCTGGTTATATATTGAATTTAATTACGTCCATTAACAACAGTCAATATGATTAAATAGCCCATTTAGTAGAATAAAGAAGGAGTATATGGCGCTATATATATATATATATATATATATATATATTTGCAAGGAAGTTGAGATGAAACTACTCTGTCTACAATCTAGACACTGAATACATTCCATTAGTTTACACTGTTTATTTATTTCAACGGAATTCTTTATTATTAATACCTTTAATTATTCATATTATTATTATTATTATTATTATTATTATTAATATTAGTATTATTATTATCTGACACTGGCTCTCTACAGATTATATGGCGACGACCGCATGAGATGGAATCCGTATCGAAACCATACAGTGGAGTGTAACGAGTGTGTCCTTCTCACATCTGGATCATTGTCCCTGACACCCTCCACCCACCCCACCCAAACTTGATCAAGTCTAATGAAAGGAATCCAATCAGGTGATGATCACATGATGGCTTCAGTCACTGAAGGGGTTTTGAAATCAAATGGCCCATAATGTCTTTGATCAGGATAAATAAATAAATAAACACATACATAATGAATAAATTAATGAATTCATAAATAAATACCACGTGGTCTGTGTTTAACTCTGGGAATAAAAGGTGAAGTAGTTCATGTTCCTGCCTGCGTCCTGTGTGTTCAGGAGCTCTGTTTTGAGTGGGGAGTGCTCCTCTGAAACCGGAGGTGACATCCTCTTCCTTTTTCCCTGCTCAAAAATCCCCGAATCGCCGGAATCGACCGATTTGACCGAAGACGGAGTTTCTGTCCAGCCCGAATCCGCTGCGTCCTTGTCCTTGTTCACCTCGGACACTTCAGGTGCGCTGGCGTCCTTCTCCGCGCTCCCGTCCCCGGAGAGGAAGGACGCGCGCTCAAAGCTGCTCTCGGTGATCCAGCTCGGCAGACCCGCGGACCCGCGCGACTCCCAGCCGGCCTGCGCGGCACAGTAGGCAGTAAGCGCGCGACCAGAACTCGGTGTACCGGAAAGAGTCTGACCTTTCACCCCGGCTCCTGCAGCGGCAGGGTAGGGCAGCAAGGACGGCAGACTGCCAGTCAGATCAGCTGCCTCGTAGGTCGTAGCGGGAAAATCTAATCTGTTATTAAACCATCTGTCCTCGGCTTGCTCCGAGCCTACCAGGCTGCTAGTGAACGGCAGCGCGCGCTCCACGCTTCCTCCGGGACCCGGATAATGGCCAACGAACTGGTCATGTAGGATGGAGTTCGCCGCCGCCGCCGCCGCCGCCGCGTACCTGGCCGGCATTAACTGAGCGTGCGCGCGCTGGGAGTCTGCAGAGGACGGGCTCAGACGCTCAGTGTCACAAGTCGTGTAAATCCTGCACACATCAGGGGTTCCAGCAGTCAGTCTTACAGAAAACACACATAGTTATTTATATATCTACACGCAGAGTGGTGCTCTATGGACAGGTCTGTTAGGAAAAGAAACTGCTCCGAATGAACTGTGAGTGGGGAAAAGGTGTGTGAATAAAAATTAATCGTAAACAAAACAATATTCTAACATTTTTAATAATAACAAAAATGGTATTTTTATTTATATATATACATATATAATAGCACACACACGTTATTATATAACACCAAACTAACAGCCTGTGTGTGTGTGTGTGTGTGTGTGTGTGTGTGTGTGTGTGTGTGTGTGTGTGTGTGTGTGTGTGTGTGTGT
>JAOUQZ010000004.1:22553912-22570620 GCA_028564935.1 Neosilurus hyrtlii
GTGTGTGTGTGTGTGTGTGTGTGTGTGTGTGTGTGTGTGTGTGTGTGTGTGTGTGTGTGTGTGTGTGTGAAAACATTTTTAAAATGCTGCAAATGATCAGAGTCAGATTATTTCCTGCATCGTTTAGATGAAAATATATATATATATATATAACTAAAGCTGTATCTATAATATCATTAATTCTATAAGAAACATGGGTGATTCTGTCATGCTTAGCCTGTAACCACCCAGCAGTGTGTGGAAAAAAAAAACCAAAACATGACCAAAAAAATGGCACCCATTTATACTGCTGGGTGGACAGAGGCACACTTGTGTAAAAAAAAAAAAAGAAAAAGAAAGAAAAAAAGAACAACAATAAAATGACAGGATGTTACTCACGTGTCATAATTATCCCGGAATCCTTTAGCAAACGGATTATGGTCGATTTTCAGCTGGGTGATCTAAGAGCAAACAAACAAACAAACAAAAAGGAAACATTTTGTCAAGACAAGATCTTCAGATGCATGTAAGAGGTAAAGTCACAGCCCTAACCACACACTGCTATATCAAAAATAACATCATCCTTTTACGCACACGGCTGTGTGTGTGTGTGTGTGTGTGTGTGTGTGTGTGTGTAGGCAGTCCATACGTCCGTGTTCTGGTAAGCAGTGACTGCTATGAACTGCGTTTCCGCGAAGGTGGTGGTGTGAAGACGGTCCGGTCTGCTCGAGTCTTCAGTCCCGTCTTCATTCACCTCCACCAGGTGCACCCGGGGCTGGTACTTATGGAGCGACTGGAGGACGACCATCTTGACGCACCATTAAAAAGAACAAAATAAATAAATAAATAGAAAGGGGGAAAGGATTGAAGTGTTAATAAAATCCTTCCTGCATGTTCATCATCTATTTGACAAGCTGCCAGAGGTTGATGATGAAGCGGTAAACCACAAACAAGCGCCAATTAGGCGTAACGCGCGTGCCAGAGCGCTCAGAAAGCTTCTCCCGTGCAGGCTGGAGGACACTGATGAGTCGAAGGAATCGAATCTCACAACAACAGCAGATAAAATAAAATGGAAGTCATTTACAACAGCTACTGAAATGACTCAGTTGATGAAATACTGAAGGTTTGTGTGCACCCACCTGTCCGGTGTTGTTTGAAGCTCCTTTGTTGTTGGTTAATTTCAGTTTGCCAAATGAAATCTCCTGACGCATCCAGTGCGCTCCGGTGTTCGGAGAGTCCGGGTGCATGTACACCCTGTTTCCTACCAATACAAACATTAGCATTACATCCAGTAAGAAATGCATCCTGGGAATTCACTCGACAGGGACAATGATTATTTGCAGGTGAAAAGAATTCTGTTCAGACGCACCGGAGAGCTGAAATAATTATTCCACTATTAATCAGATAGAATGCGTTTATTTCATATCAACATTACCTGTTACGTTCGTGTCCGCTTTTCCACACGGAACCCACTTTCCTCCCTGGAAGCGCCAGTGGTTCGGATCGGCCAGAATAATGTCCACAAAAATGTTATAATGAGAGGTCGGATCCAGTCCAGAAATGTTGAAGCTCAGGAACGGAAACATGCGACTAGCAGAAAACAGAACAATCCGAGCGATAATTTATTTATTTTTATTATATTTTCTATTTTATGTACATTTTATCTCAGCTAACATTTGTAAAATGTATTATCAACAATTCCTAATTATTTTTTTTGTTGTAATAATAATAATAATAATAATAATAATAATAATAACGATAATAATAATAATAGTAATATGATAATTATAATAATGATGATGATGATGATGATGATGATGACGATAATGATAATGATAATAATAATAATGATGATGATGATAATAATAATAATAATAATGATGATGATAATAATAATGATGATGATGATAATGATAATAATAATAATGATGATAATAATAATAATAATAATAATAAGATGATGGTAATGATAATAATAATGATAATAATAATAATAATAATGATGGTAATATTGATAATAATAATAATAATAATAATGATGATGATGATGATAATGGTAATGATAATAATAATAATAATAATAATAATGATGGTAATATTGATAATAATAATAATAATAATGATGATGATGATAATAATAATAATAAAAAGATGATGGTAATGATAATAATAATGATAATAAGAATAAGAATAATGATGGTAATAATAATAATAATAATAATAATAATAATAATAATGCCAGCCTTACCGCCCCTGTTTGGTGATGATCATCTCGGTCTGGTGCCGGTGAAACTTGAGCCAGAGCGCACGGTTACACAGATACACTTGCGCTTTGGTGACCATGAGTCCCGCGTGCGCCGGGGACAGCGGGTACAGCGCGCTGCTCTGGTACGCCTGGCTGTAAGCCGGCGCGTATGGATAAGCGGCGCTCGTGTAGTTCTGTCTAGGCGCACCGGACAGAACCCCGTCGTACGGCCCGTTTGGAATGACGGCGGGATGCGCTACGAAGTGACCCGGGTTGGTGATGGAGAAGGGCGGCAGCGTGTGTCCGTGCTGCGCCGCGTATGAGAACATGGTCGCGGAGGACGAAGAGGAAGATGAGGAGGTGGCGGTGCGCGCTCGGCTCGGCTCAGGCACGTGTCGCTTCTCCGCGTGGCTCCCATCCAAAACGTGCTGCGCGTCGGACCCAGTGCCAGTGGCGTCGCACGCGCGCGCTCGCTCGCTCCTGTCGTCTTGTTCGCTGGTCAGCTCGGCGGGGAGTTTTGTTAGAACCGGGTGGTTCCCTGGGGCGGCGCCGGAGGTTGGAGTGGGGTGGTGCTCGGAGAGCAAGTCGTCAGGAAAGTCGTTGGCCGCATTTCTGGCCGATGGCGAGGTGCAGAGCTGCAGGTGCATCACGCTGATCCACTCGGCTGCTCCGAATCGAGCCAAAGTTGTTGGAGTTTTTTTTGTTCCGAGTGATGATAGCGCGCGCGTTAATGAAGCGGCAGCGCGCGCGCCTATCGCACTGAAGCGACGGCACGGCGCACAGCTCGACTTATTATAGCAAATTGACGTCGATCCGGTGCCCTAATTGGGGAAGTGTGCAAAAGCATCGCGCCGAGATTTTTTATTTATTTTTCTTCATTTTCTTGCATATATAATCGGAGCAAAAGTTTTCAGGTTCCAGAAGAAAAACGCAAAGAGGAAAACAAAGAGCCGCAGACAGTCGCACGTGTCAGTGGAGAGGAGGATTAATGAAGATCTCACTTACACATTTTAACCAAGTGGTACAGAAACCTTACATGCACCAAGTGTAACGTCTGACTCATTATTATTAGTGTGTGTGTGTAAAACATCAATAATTGCATAAACGGACGATTTATTCCTGGTTTTATTTGGAAAATTAAAAAAAAACAACTGATTTTTAATCTGCTCACAGAAAGAAACCATACTGCCTGGACAGCTGAATGAACATTTGACTGAAACACCACTTATGCCATTGCAGGCTTATCTGTACTGCATAGAGGATGAAATGTGGTTCATAACCGACTAACTCATGTGGACTAACAGAAATATTACTTAGTGATGGATGTATCGATCCTACAAGTTACAGCATGTTTCATATTTTTTCCAAAAGACATTTATACAGCACGGTGAAACACTGAGTGTGATCTGTGCACTGCAAAAAGGAAATGACTGATACACCAACTGTGTTGCCCGTACATACACAATCTCACACTTGTGCAAAACACACACACACACAGATAGTTGATTTTGTATAGGTTTATTTCTTAAAAAGACACAACAGACAGTAAATATTAACGTTTATGCACAAGGAAAGCTCACTGGAACACGACGGTATCCAGCATTGCAGCGAGGCACTGCACGATATTGGACGTCATCAGTACATCCACGTGTTCTTCCAAATGCCGTTTGGGATCCTACAGAAAAAGAAAGAGTTTTCGATAGGTTTTACAGGGAATAACACCAGTAATCTAGGAACATAAATGATAAAAAACACATCACTTCTCTTGGAAGTAGCTCAAAACTTTGATCAGAGCAAGCATGTGAAGTTACACTGATATACAGCGAGCTCGAGAGACAGACAGAGAGAGAGAGACTGAAATAAGAGCAACCACAAACCTGTTTGCCAACATTCTTGATGGCCAGCTGCTCAGGAGTCATTTTGTCTTCCTCTTCAACAGCCTAAAGGACAACAAGCAATAACATTAAGAGTAATAAAGAACTGTACAGAAAATATCCCTGAACCTCAACTGAAATAGCAAAAAGAGAACAGTCAGTTAATTCCATCGCTCTATTCTGATTGGTTGAGCAGCATTGCGAGAGCACTGATTTTCCTAGAACCACACTGGGACATTTCCTTTATGAGTCTGAAGGCGTTACTACAGTACAGTGCCAAAAACAGGGTACAGGAGGGGTCAATTTCTGTCCCTCAAGGTACAATCTACACTAATGTAATTAGGGCTAATTATTGAACCTCAATTTAACTATATTTACCGTTAGAGTGCCGAAGAGGTATGTGATCTTCAAGCAGCATATAAAGGGTATAAACAACTATCTGAGAGGGTACTACCCAAAAAACTAGCCTTACACCCCTAAACGTAGAATAATGTACTTTAATATGTAGCAACAACAGTACATGGGAGCTGATTGGTCGATATGCGTGCATATCCAGACTGGAACGTATCTGACCAGTAACAGCCATTAGTGAGTTGCACTCCATGAACTTTAACAGCTTCTAAAGAAGCATTCATCATTTTCTTGGAAAGAAAAGGTATCCAGGAAATATTCGCAGGGATAAAAAATTTATAAAGTCCCGCAAAGTACTCGCTGCTCCTTGGAAAGCTGTTCCTCGTCAAGGGTAGAGAAAACAAGCCGAAAGGCACCTAAGCTTTCACAGACACTGATGAAGACAACTCGTTCAGAAGCAGGGAGATAGCACCCCAGCCGAAAAAGAAAGCCCTAGATCAATTTTTCAAGTCAAGTGTGCGTGACAGACAGACAGACACAGCAGCACCATATCCCTCTCTATCACAGTAGCGTAGGGGTTAGCACGTCCGCCTCACAGCAAGGTCCTGGATTCGATTCCTGGGCTCAGGGTGTTTCTGTGTGGAGTTTGCATGTTCTCACTGTGCTTGTGTGGGTTTCCTCTGAGAACTCCAGTTTCCTCCCACAGTACAAAAACAAGCCCAGTAGGCAAACTGGCTGTTCCAAATTACCCCTAGGTGTGAGTGTGAATGGTTGTGTGTGTGTGTGTTGGCCCTGCGATGGCCTGGTGAGCTGTTCAGGGTGAACCCGGCCCTCGCCCAGAGTTGGCTGAGATGGGCTCTGGCCTGCCTGTGACCCTAATTAGAATTAAATGATTTAGAAAATGAATGAATGAATGATTCAGATGCTATCAGTGTACAAAGAAATGCCAATTCAGCCAATGCATCTGCGTACTGGAACATTATGGATTTTATAGGATGTAAAAATATTTCACATGTCACATGTTCAGTCCTGCCTCACATTCTGCACTGAGTAATTCAGCTTCGTGCTGGATAAAACCTAGCTGGAAGTACAAGAATGTATTCTCTTTTGTGTTTTTTTTAATTTTCTATGTTTGTTCTCCCCTAAATTTAGTCGTATTCAGTTCCCACCCATCAAGTGTTGCCTCCCCATTACATACGACCACCACCAACCAGGGAGGGGCATAAGCATGCACATGCCCCCTCCGTGACATGCAATGCTTCCACCCGCCTCTTTATGAACTGCTGCGCATGCGTATTTGGATGCGGCCTAAAACACTTGAAGGCAAAACGCTATCCGCCCCTTTTGTACGAATGACCTCACTGATTGGCTGGTTATCGCTGTGACAGAAGCGTATGCCATCCCTCCCTCAGCCACTTAGCTCCCACAGACTCCTCCTCACAGATGGCTGCAGCATCAACCTGGATTCCTGAATGTATTCTTAAAGAATAATAGCACAGAATAAATAAATAAATAAATAATAAACGGCGGTCACCTTGTTGTAATTCTTGGCCAGTTCAAGCATCTCTTTGACGATGGTCTCGTTAAGTTTGCAGTGCTCACTGTAGTCCTGCAGTGTCAGACCCTCCATCCAGCTCTTCTTATGTAGGTTCAAGAGCATCTGGAGGAACATGTGTGTGTGAGAGAAGACTGAGCAAGTCACATGACTTTTATTTGTAGTAAATTCTCAGTAGGGGGTAATTTTTTTAAACCTTTTGTTCGAGTTCATTCTTCCTGTAGTTGATGGTAATGGAGTAGTAATGTCTGTTCAACCCGTGAATCAATGCCTAAAAGACACACAACACATAAATAAACATTTGCTGCACAAAAGTAAATAACATTTTCCAAAAAATAAAATAAAATAAAATAAAAAAGTTGAAAGATCTTTAAATCATAGTCCCTCCAGCGTGTTCCGACTCGAGCCTGGGGCCTCTTCCCGGTTGGACATGCCCAAAACACCACACCACAGAGGCGTTCAGGAGGCATTCTAGACAGATGCCCATGCCATCTTGACTGACTCCGTGTCTCAGCTGGTCTGGGGGCACCTCGGCGTCCCCCCAGAAGAGCTGGAGGAAGTGGCTGGGGAGAGGGACGTCTAGACCTGACTGCTTAGGCTGCTGCCCCCAGATTTTTTTCGGAAGATTATCCCTAACACCTTCACATCTAAAATTTATGTGTATGTGCATATAACAAAAAAAAGTGTGATTCTTTGCATTGTTTTTTTTGGGCAACAGGCTTCATTTTCTGTACATTTTTATCAGGGAGAGGAAGAGACACCGTCAACCAATCAGGAAGCAGGCTGTGGAAATGTCATCACACTACTGCAGGAATGGTGTTTTCTCTCATTCATCCTGTTTTTTGACCCAGTACACCAAAACACTGACTTCAAAATAACAGTCTCGGATTAAAAAACAAAACAACAACAAAAAAAAAACCCGGCACCGCATCTTCATGTGTGGAACTAGCACCTCCAATAACGCAACAAACTGACCAACAGGCATCCTGTGGTAGAGTTTCAACTCTGAAACCAAGCACCAACACTCCAGATGTTCTCACCCCTTCTCAGGATTTTTTTCTTTTCCTTTTTTCTGTAGTAGAATAAGCCCCAGTTCATCACCTGTCGACTCTACAGGCATTACATAAAATATTACCTTTAATGACTGTAGAGTCAACAATTGATGAGCACACACACTAACAGCGTTTATTTATGGATTTAAACCCTGTATGTGTAAAGAGTTTTAAAATGCTCGCAACTCTACTCGCAGTTAAGATGCATGAGAACCCTGTTCCAGTTCAAGAAATGACGCAGGTACACATACCTGAATTGAGGGCTTGTTCAGGTGTCCCAGGTTCGACGTTGTCTGGCGTGGTTCATGTCCCAGGACCATCATGTTAGCATTGATTAGTCGGAAGGCATCAATCACTACCTAAGAAAGAAAAAAAAAACAAAAAAAACAATGCCATCAGATCATAAATTATTTACAATACACTATACATGTTCAGAGAGAGAAAGAGGGAGGGAGGGGGGGGCAGGAGAAAGAGAGGGAGGGGAAGAGAGAGAGAGGAGGAAGAGTGGGGGAGAGGGGAGAATGAGGAAAAAGATAAAAAGAGAAGGGAGAGAGAGGGAGGTGGAGAGAAGGAGAGGGAGAAAGAAAGGAAAAAAGAGACAGGAGGGAGCAAGAGAGGGAAAGAGAAAAAAAGACAGAGAATGAGAGAAAGGGAGGGAAAGAGAGCGGTGGAGAGAGAGAGGGGAAAAAAGACAGGGAGAGAGGGAAAGAGAGACAGGGCGAGAGAGACAGGGTGAGAGAGAGATGGAAAGAGAGACAGTAGGGGAGAGAGAGACAGTAGGGGACAGAGACAGTAGGAGAGAGAGAACACTCAGGTGGTTATCTGGGGAGGTGGAGATGTTAGTATAAGAGTGGAGACGTAAATGAATGTCAGATCTAATTCAGAATCTTTAAAAGAATAAAGTGTGAAAGAAGTCTCTCCATCTTATCAAATTGTGATGCAACAGGCACACCCTGTTAGTAATTTCCATGACAACGCAAGCATAATGAATATCCACTACGACAAAGTTGTGATGTAGTGATGTCACAAAGAGGTCTATGACACTGTATGTACTATGACACTGTATGTACTATGACATGTTGATGATGTCACACAGAGTATTATATTAACTATATAAGTGCAAAGATCAGTCTCTTGAGCCGGCTGACGAGACTGCGCTAAAACCCAGACACCTAAATCATCACGAGCGTATGATCGCCTCTCCCTACTAAGTCATTTATTTATGTAACACTTATTGACTCATTTACAATAAATCACTAAACCAGCTTCTTTGCCTGACCTGGTTTATTCCAAACATTTCATAAGCTCAGGTCAGTCCGTCCAAATTGGGGGCTCGTCCGGGATTTCAACAATTTCGTTTGTGTTGAGCCATTAATTGTAACACAATGTCTGAGTTAACAGCCTTTTTAATGAATCCCCCCCTAGAAGTTCTGGATCGTTAAGAAGGAACAGCTGAAGAATATCGCTACAACCCTTGGGATTGACGTGAAGAAGTCAACGAGGAAAGATATCATTAAGAAAACAATACAAGAGGCTTTAATTAAAAAAGGTCTGCTACCAGGAGGATTGACACATGACCAGAGTGATGCCCAAAGCACCTCAGAGAAAACTGTAAAGGAGGAAGATGAAATGGCACAAGACTCTGAGGATCGCTCAGTCTCAGATGACCTGGGGGGTGGGTCGCAGCAACAGAAAAAGCTGAAGATAGAGAAGTGCGACTCCGAGAAAAGGAGTTGGAAATTTGCCGAATGAAGGAAGAGAACCGCCGAATGGAGTTAGAAAACGAAAAACGCTGAATAGAGGCGGAAGCAGAAAATGAAAGATGCAGGATAGACATGGAGATGAAGAAAATAGAGATGGGCCAACAAGGAGCAAGGTGCGCCATGACCTCAGAACCTATCTGAAAGTAGATACAGTCCAAGAGGCTGCCGTCCTAGCTGATAACTACACCCTTACACATAAAAAAATGACCACGAGAGGCCAAAGCCTTCCTCCGATCAAAGACCTGAGTCCCCCCAACAGCCATTATAACTTCAGCGTCCAGGAAAAGAATACCAGACCAGGTCAGGTCTGATTTGTAAACATTGTAAAAAACAAAGTCACGTAATGACCCTTTGTTACGTTTTAAAAAGGAGAAAACAACTTGTTGCAATTGTCTTCTCTAAAAACTTCCTCACGAAACTAATAGTATGGTTCTTAAAGATTATGTCAAGCAGTCTGACATTAGAAATTAATAAATTCCCTATGTGTCCGAGGGCACAGTGTCACTCGCTGGCGCAACCAATCCTGTACCTATCAAGATATTATATTACTAGATAGTGGGGCAGCTCAAACTATTTTACTAAAAGGTGTACTACCCTTAGATTCGGTAAATCTTTAATGTTACAAGGTCTTTAAGGTGGTTGTCTTGCAGTTCCTTTATATTGTGTAAATATATTGTGTAAAGGAGCTGTAAAACACCCACCCTCAAGACCCTCAACCACCATCTTCACTGTCGAGTGGAATCTTTCTAAGGCTCCCTGGGACTCCGGGTGGTATGCGTTGGATGTTATTTGCTTGGCTCCAAGTTGGTGCACTACACTTTGGAATAGGCCAGACACGAAGTTTGACCCCTGATCCGACTGGATTCCCTTTGGTAAGCTGAACAGTGTGAAGAAATTAATTAGGGCCGTCACGATTTTCTGTGTTTTAATACTTCTCAAAGGTGAGTGTGAACATGTGTGGATGCACACATAATGGTTAATAGGTATTGATTGCTGGATTTAGAGGAGTCTCATAGTAGTTTCTACGACAACGCAAGCATAATGTAAATCCACTATGACAAACTTGTGATGTAGCGATGATGTCATACATAGGTCTACTATGACACTGTATGTACAGTGATATGTTGATGCTGTATGTGGAGGATGTGATAATTTAGGTGTCCAGGTTTTAGCGTCTCTTGAGCCGGCTGACAAGACTACGCTAAAACCTGGACACCTAAATCATACTGCGCAATCATTGCCTTTCATCTCCTACAGTCTGAAACAACGGGCTTACGACCGCCACTCCCTACTAATTAATTTATTTATGTAATACTTACTGGCTCATTTACAATAAATCGCTAAAGCAACTTCTTTGCCTGACCTGGTTTATTCCGAACATTCCAGAAGCTCACGTCAGTCCATCACAAACTACACCAGTGTGTGTGTGTGTGTATACACACGCTTTTCTCCCACAGGTACAATTGCTCAGGTTAAGTTTGCCTACTGGGACGTGGAATACAGTGACGCGGTTATCCACACACATGCTGACACAGTTTAGTTAGAGACAGAAACTGTAACTGTGCCAGCTAAACAAACAAGCACACACACACACACCCCGTATGGTCCATGTTAGGAGCGAGGAGGGCGTGCAGAAAATGACTGCACTGGTCAAAGGTAATCTCCCAATAAAAGAATGATTTTGCTCAAAAATAAACACGAAAGCCTCTTTTCAATACAAAGAAACAGACCGATTCATTTCATCCACCACATGAGGGTGGAGAAATAAAGATGGGCAGTGTCTGTCAAGAGCTGCCCCACAGGAAGCAACGATCGACAAACGACCAAAATCATTCAACGCCAGCGAAAGGGGTGACGAGAGGCGGAATTTACTCAAGCGACGCAAAGTGGGCGGGTACAGCGTGCAACTCTCATGTGATGTGATTCTACTGATAACCAATCAGAGCTTAAAAAGATAGAGCTGACTGACAGATGCAGCCAAACACTCAATCCCCAAAACACGTTCAGTACGGAAACAACGAATACGGGTTAAACTGCTCTGCCTACATCAACAGGGAAGAGTTTCTCATGATTGCAGTGTCTCAAGGTGGTATGCATGTAGATCAGCGAGTCACATATCACCTGTCGCTTCCTGGTCAGGCGCTGCTTAGCGAGCAACAAACTTCAATTATTCCTGCAGAGAGTATCATGATCTAAATAAGATAATAGCACTCGTTTTTTCAGTCTCAGCACACAGGACAGAAAATAAAACCATGTTTAAAGTGCAGGATGTTCAATTTAATCACAGTGATGACAAATTACAGGGAGAAAAGGAATATGTGTCTTGGAAAGGTGTTGGTGTTCCACAAGCTGGAAGAGATTTAACTCTATAAATACATGTGCTTTGTGGACTTGGAGAGGGCTTTCGACCGTGTCCCTCGGGCTATCTTGTGGGGTGTGCTCCAGGAATATGGAATACCGGACCTATTGCAATGGTCTGTTCGGTCTCTGTATTGCCGGAGCCAGAGCTTGGTCCGCATTGGTAAAACATGTCGAATTCGTTTCCAGTGGGGGTTGGACTCCGCCAAAGCTGTCCTTTATCACCGGCTATGTTCATAATTTTCACGGATAGAATATCTACGTGCAGCCAAGGCATTGAGGGGCTCTGATTTGGTGGCCATAGGATCTCGTCTCTGCTTTTTGTGGATGACGTTGTCCTTTTGGCTTCATCGACCTTCAGCTCTTGCCAGAGCGATTCGTAATTGGGTGTGAAGCGACCAGGATGAGAATCAGCACCTCCAAGTCCGAGGCCATAGTTCTCAGCCAGAAAAGGGTGGAATGCCCCCTCCAGGTCTGGAATGAGGTCCTGCCCCAAGTGGAGGAGTTCAAGTATTTCGGGGTCTTGTTCACGAGAGAGGGAAGGATGGGGCGGGTCAGTGCAGCCTCTGCTGTAAAGCGGAGCTTGTACCGGTCTGTCATGGTGAAGACGGAGCTGAGCCGGAAAGCAAAGCTCTCAATTTACCAGTCTATTTACGTTCCTACCCTCACTTATGGTCACGAGCTTTGGGTAGTGACCGAAAGAACGAGATCGCGAATACAATCGGCTGAAATGAGTTTCCTTCTGAGGGTGGCAGGTCTCTCCCTTAGAGGTAGGGTGAGAGGTTCTGTCATCCGAGAGGAGCTCGGAGTAGAACCGCTGCTCCTCCATGTTGAGAGGAGCCAGTTGAGGTGGCTCGGGCATCTGATTAGAATGCCTCCAGAACGCCTCTGGGGTGTGGTCTTTCGGGCATGTCCAACAGGGAAGAGACCCCGGGGTCGACCCAGAACACGCTGGAGGGACTACGTCTCTCGGCTGGTCTGGGAACACCTTGGCACCCCCCAGAAGAGCTGGAGGAAGTGGCTGGGGGGAGGGGCGTCAGGACCTCACTGCTTTGTCTGCTGCCCCTGCGACCCGACCCCGGATCAAGCAGATGATAATGAATGAATGAATGAAAACTTTATAAATCTCTGGAAGTGGACTGAAGGAATGAATAAGGGTCCATCAGGCGGCATTTTGATGATGGTGGTGAAGAGCGCTGCCAAGCAGACCACGACCCCAACACAGCCGGACGTTTCAGTTGCTGTATGTTAGTGAACACGCAGCTGGAACTGATTCGCGAATTCCTGGCTGGGACGTAAACTGGTGAGCACGGAAGGTAGTGTTTGAAAAAAGGCGCCGTCCAAGTTAACAAACTCTCACAGCCAGCCGGAATACAGCAGACGACACAGAAAATTAAATAGAAAAGGAGCTTGAGTGTGTTACTGGATAAGCGAGCACAAAGCCGCACCTCGTGGCCCAAGAGACTCGTTAGCGAAGTTGTGCGAAAAGCAGCCGAGTTGAGCTCTCGTCGTGAGCTCGAGCATTTTAAATAGAGCGGGAGGATCCAGCCTGTTGGCCTGCCACGGCTGCCATGCTGTCGCTGCGCTGTTGTGCTGAGCCTCCTGTTCGAGCAAACTACACGAGAGGCTGAATTCTCAATGGTTGTTTATAGCGAGCCCTCCAGCTGGAAGACCGAACGCTGGTATTGTTCTACAATAACGCCATTAGCACACCTCGTTCCCACAGCGCCGATACCGTTTTCTCGCACAGCCGATCACAGGTGGTGTGAAGGCATACATATTTAAGAGTTTAAAGTGTGACAAACAAGGGCACGGCCACCTTTCAAATGCGACAGTGCGCACGTTTCAGATTAACAAGCAAACATGCTTTCCATTTGTTTAGGGAACCAATAGTGCTGTTCCCAACACTGGTTACATCATCCAAATATTTCTTATTATGCTAAATGTGTCAGATCTTTAATCCAATTAATCTTTAAAAGTGAAAAATCTTTGGGAGGATAAATCTGAAATGATGATGAATAATTGGACTGATGTTCAGGAGTCTAGCTGGCTGCATCAAGTAGATTTCCATTCCCAAAGAAATATCACAGGATTTCCAGGGACAATGCAGGGGGCCATATTCTTTCTTCTTGTCCCAACCTAATCTCACCATCCCTGCAGTATCCCCCATTTTTTTATCCCAGCGACCCCCTACATGCACCAAATAGAGGAAGAGATTTGCTTCACACTTTTTCATACAGCTAAAAGAAGGTGCTAATAGATCTGCATCCTGCAGCCAGGAAATCTCTCTCTCTCACAAACACACACACACACACACACCCGTCGAGTGAGTAAGAACATACTCGTACATATGAGAGCAAACGAAGAGGGGGTTAAAAACAGATGAAGACAAAGATGCATGTCAGGAAAGAATAAGATGAGTGAAATGAGCACAGATCATAAGAGGGCACTATAATCACAATAATAATAATAATTATAAAAATAAGTATTTACAGTGGCTGCATTGAATCATTTCCATAAACATTAAGCGATTCTGTATGAACAGGTACCTTTCCCTTGACGCTCTGAATGGGGTCCACCACCACTGCCACAGCCCTTTCAGACAACGCCTCGAAGCTCTGCTGTGTGTTTATATCAACACCAGACAGCCAGCAGCCAAAACCGGGGTGACTGTGGTACCAGCCTACCACCATCTCTGGCCTGCAACACACACACACACACACACACGCACACAACTAGTAATCCATCTACACTCGCTCATTTAACACATGTATTATTGTTTACTTGTTAAGAAATATTACCTTCCGGTCTGCTTCAACATGTCCAACATCTTTGCTTGAAAAACTGGATCCACAGCTTCCACACTTACACCCTGTCAACATAAGCAACACTATATTGTCAGCTCCAAAATTATTGGCACCATAATTAAAGAGAAAATGCCAAACTTGCATGTGCCCAAACCAGGTGGTTGCTCACACGTGTGTGTACCCTGTTACATGCACATTTACAGGCACAAAAAATAAATGATGCTGATTTCAGCATATTCTGAGCAGCAGTTATTGTTGAATCGTATTTAATTATTTTTTATTTAAATAAATTTACACATCATCAAAAGCTTTTCAGCACGTCTCCATGGGAAATTAGAAAGGAATCCGCTTAGTGATTTTTCGTGCAAACGTAATAAGAAGATGCACAGATGACGGAGCCGGCAGATTCACTACTGGCACGTAGGTATCCTTACAGCTCTTCACAATATTGAACATGCCACTCATGCAAATTTATTCTATTCCAAAAACACGTGGAGTACAATTACTGGAAACGCAGCCTTTAGTACCATGTGCAACCTCAGTCACCAAGCTTTAAGTTGATAATGTGCAAGCTGAAAAATTATATAAAATAAGTTTAATTATTTCATTTAACATTATTTATAATAAAAAAAAAGTAGTAATAGAAACATGACTTTGAAAAAAAATTATTGTGTAAATAAATAAATAAAGATTAAAGTGTTTCTTTAAGCTTACTCAGTAAAATGGTTTTGCAAAATTGAAATAAAATTTTTTTTCACATTTAAGTCACATGACATGAACAAATAAAAAAAGCTACATTTCTAAAATAAATAAATAAAGCAGATGCTCGGTAAGAGCTAATACAAGAGGAGGAGCTCCAGCTTTAATTACATGACATCACTCAATGAAAACACAAACCATTCTCTGTTGTGTTTTTGTAAAAACGATTTAAAATAAACAAAACATGGCTAAAATTCATGTGCTATAAAACATTGCTACGTAAAATTGCCATGGAATCGCGGCCACCCCCCTAAGGCTTCTATAACATTCTATAACAGCTTGGAGAACACAATCTAATGCTCCTCCGATCCAGGTCTTTAGGTAAAAACTACAGGTTCACAATGGGGTACAGAACCGTGGAGGTTCTGGAGAACATGCTCGCTGCCAAAATGGGGGTTAGATTTTGTCTCAGCGAACACAGCAGTTCCACTCGACGTTCCTGGAGCTTCCCGCCAACTCCTGGCTCAGACATTTGTTGTTCGAATAAAGGAAAGACTTTCTTCTGGCACCTTCCATACAGTCTGTTGGCATGAGGGTGGCGTCTAATTATAGCCTCGGAGACTCGGTGACCCCGGAAATGCTACCGTCTTCTGCAAATCTCCAACTGTGATCCTTGGACAAATTTTGCCTTTGGAATCATTCTCCTCACTCACTGTGTGTGGGAGGGGCAAAATACATTCACCCCTTCTTCCAGGCAGGTTCGTTACCCCTCCGTATGGTTAAACTTGTTGTTTGTTGTCCTAAGACGGGATATAGGTGTCTTCAGTCATGGAGCTTTTCAGCAGAATTTCAATGCCTGTTTAGGGACACATTTCATCTCTCACTTCATGTATTCTTTAATATCTTCCCGTGTTGATGACTAACAAAGGAAATGTGGCCAGTTTTAGCCCCCAAGTCACGTCATATACACACCAGGCACAACCTCCATCCATACATACAGAACTTAAACTTTTTAGCCCACCTGCCAGAATTGAAAAACACTAATATTTCAGAAAGATTTATTACAATAACTTTTAGTCCCTCCACTAATGAGGTTTTGTTTCACCCTCAGTTTGCTTATTAGCAAAACTAAAAATGTTATGTGAGGATTTTCATGAAATTTCCACCAGTTGTGTGGCGCTGAACAAGAAAGCCGCATTTTGATTTTTAAGACGATCCAGATCGAATTCTGGATCTAGGACTATTTTTCAAAGATTCTTTACCATTGGGATGATTTTTGATATTTTGGTTCATATGGGGGATTGCAGGGCTTGGCAGAGGTTTGCACTCCCAGGTGCACTTGTTTTTAATATGCTCACTTAAATGAATTCTGAATTCTATTGTATAAAATTATGAAACATGTTCAAATCATGTACAGTGTGTCTACTTCTCATTCTTATTATCATTAAAGAACATGAGCTAAAACTGCAAGCCCGGTGAAGCATTACAGAATTTTTTACACGACTGTAAATTTTTTCTTTTAGAAAACCAACCAGCTGAGAGAAATATGCAAAGATGGCCTCAGTCTAATATTCACCCAGCACTCTGCTGGTTTCAGTTTGTGCGGGCAACGGATACAGAATTTCATTCCCATGCCGTACTATATACACGCCAGGATCATAGCTTAGCACTATCTCCTTAGAGTGAAACGGTCTGGGTTTGAATCGTATTCAAGAATCTTTCTGTGTAGAGTTTACATGTTCTCCCATTGCTTGCACAGGTTTCCTCCAGGTAGTCCAGTTTTCTCCCAGTCCAAATACATGCACATTTGGACAACTGGCACTCTAAATTGTGTATGTGTGTGAATAATATCTGTCTGTATAAGCCCTGTAATAGACTGACGACTTGTTCAGGGTGTACCCCGCCTCTCGCCCAGCGCTAGCTGGGACTGGCTCTAGCTTCCCAGCTTAGTTTAGTGTAATGTGTTTAACAGAAACATGGATAAAACCCAATGAGTATGTAGCTTTAAATGAAGCAAGTCCTCCC
>JAOUQZ010000004.1:22586995-22606406 GCA_028564935.1 Neosilurus hyrtlii
TCTCTCTCTCTCTCTCTCTCTCTCTCTCTCTCTCTCTCTCTCTCTCTCTCTCTCTCTCTCTCTCTCTCTCCCCCCCTGTCCATCTTTTCACAGACCTTTCTGTATAATGCATGCCGCCTTACTCATGACCAGGCATTCGAAATACTACTTAACATTCTTTACTCTGCATTCACCTTGGGTCAGTATAAGAAGGGAAAACAAGTTCTATTTTGGCACCGTTTTAAACAAGCTCGCTGCCAGAGGAACGCTGTTTTCCAAGTTATGGCATTTCCTTGCAAAATGGTACCTTATGTTCGAGGTTACTCGGTGCCTTATGTCTTGTGTTTTTCTTCAGTGGGTCTTTAGGGGCCTCCATGGGTTCCCTTGCTCCTTTCATATAGAGCTGAAACACATTGCTCCACATGTGTATCTCTTGTCCTCTTCAGCTTGATTAAATGACAGGAGTGATGAGCTTTGGGCTCTGTGTCCAGACTCACCTGAGCACGCACGTGTGTTTGGCCGCGAGTGCGTGAGTCACTCAACAAGAAGTGGGTCAGTGTGTCAGGGAGCAGGAGGGCACACACCCCCGTAGTGTTGTTGTTAGGTAGGTTTTTTTTTTCTTTTTATGAACTGTGGTTCTCACACACACACACACACACACACACACACACACACACGCACCAGAAAGTATGCAGCTGGATTTCAGCATCACTTCACAGTAACAGCTGTAACTCACACCGCTGGGCTTTTCAGTCACTTTATTAATCTCTTGTTCCCTAAACGCCTGTCTGCTGGTGTTTTATAGGCAGCCATTTTATGTGCACTGAGAGGGGCGAGCTGAACGAGAGCTGTTTTAATGAACGAGCCAGAAACAGGAAGTGATTCACCAGTGTGAGCCGCAGTCACTATACTCTGCGGTGAGGCTGAGGGTGAGGCCTGTGCTTCCTGTGTCCCATGTTTAGCCCGGTCATGTGACCTTTCCAAAAAAAAAAAAAAAGACCCTCATTCCTTTTTTATCGTTCACACCGGCTGTTGTGTTAGTCATTCTGACTCGGCCTCAGTGTGAGTGAATTTGGTGGTCAGAGGAGACGTTTCTGTTATGACTCAACGCCTCTGTGAAGTCAGGTTAGAAAGCTCTTTTGTAGTTTAGATATTTTAACTAGCGGTTTGGTTTGTGGTTTTTTCATCAGACGCATTCTGGTGGAAAGGTGATTCATTTCCTTAGATTTTTTTTTCCGTGCACACTGTATTAAACCGGACCCAAAGCTGTTTCCTATCGGTTACCTAACTGAACTGATCGGCCATTTTCTCTGTTTTTACAACATAGCACGGGCGGTGAAACTTTCTCTATCGGAGACAATCAAGCCCGAGCTTCTAATGTACAGTGTTTGGATTAGATTTTTCTTCCCAGTACTTTCCAGGGTTTCATTTTTAGCTCGTGTGTACTTCCTGTGTATTTCCTCCCGACTGTACCCTTCTCATTCAGGCTAAGGGAAGAGAATTCCTCTTCAGGAAAAACAATAAAAATCCTCTTTATTAATTTTATAGTATTGTTTCAACACTCTCAGAAAACAAATAACATTAGTAGTATCTGCGGCTCTTCGGAGATATCCACTGAGCCTGAGGTGTATAATTGTTTTAGTATATACTACACGGCAACATAATAAAAAAGCCAACTAGGGCTCCCGAGTGGCGCATCGACAAGGTGCGTGACTATCAACCCAGAGATCGCAAGTTCGAATCCGGGTTGATGTCACAGCCATCCGTGACCGGGAGTCTATGGAAGCTAATTGTCCGAGCTCTCACGGGAGGGAGGGATGGCATACGCTCACTTCCCTGTCACGCACAGCGAACACCAGTCAATCATGGGCGTCTGTGAGCGGGCGGTAGCATCGCATGTCACAGAGGGGGTGTGTGCTTGCTTGCGCCCCTCCCTAGTCGGTGGTGGTGTGATAGGGAAGGGAAATGTTGATGGGTGGGAATTGGAAACGACTAAATTAGGGAGAAAATTGGGGGAAAATCCAAAAAAATAAAAAAAAAAGAAAACTTTCTAATGCTGTGTCGTATATACTAAAACAATTATACACGGCAACATAAACATTTCTTTTTAGTTTTTTTTTTTGATGTTGCCATGTAGTATATAGTAAAAGTTTTACCGATACCTTTTTATGGTCTTTTTGAAATTTTTTTATAAAATTTTTTTATTCATGCACTGTTTTGAGTTTGGGGTGGATAATCTATTCTGCACAGGTTCGGCACAATCTGATTGGTCTGCTGTCAGGAGATTAAAAGGTGTTATCCTGAGTGGATAATGCTTGAAGCAAAATGCCGGACAGTCAGAGTTTGTCACTTGTGTTGTTTCAGAGCAGGCGGCGTCATTATCCTTATCATGCATCAAAATAGAGAAATAAAGCGTCAGACTCTTGTTTTAGTTAGTTTTTCTACTGTTTCTGTGTAGTATACGCTAAAACGGTTTAAAAAAACACTGTTACCGAGCAGGGTTTACTTACGTTTTTGTGTAATATATACTAATACTTTAAATTGGTTCAAAAAGACACAGTGCTTGTGCTTGGATCGGAGCGTAGGAGCTCACCTGAACTGCCTCTGTAACGGTTAAAATATGTAAAAATTAACCGTAAAAATGTTGTTTTCCTTTGCTTTTTATTATTCACCTCAGGCTCAGTGGATGAATAGTCCTGAATCGAATAGTTCCCTTAATGTTCTGGTTTGAGGACTATTCAGCAATGACCACCACCTCACCTTCGATGTGAGGTGAGATCATTATCCCGAGATAGCGAACCAATCAGATCACGCCATCCCCCTGTAGCATGCTCTAAAGTGGCTTATTATTCCGTTTGTACTTATAGGGTTATAATGGCTTTTCACTCTTTCTAATGTGCTTGTAATTTTTTCTTTGTACACTGCTTGGGAGCGTGTAGTATATGTACAGCACTTATCTTACAGTTTATGTACCTTTTTGGCTCTCAGAGTGAACACATGGTTACCTTAAGGTGCACTAATTAGCCCTGGGGGGTATATTAGTGTATATTGTACCTCATGAGACAGAATGGTGTCCTACTGTACCTGTGTTTCTGGCAGTAAAGTATAAAAGCAAAATAAAAAAAGGGAGTGAGACCTCATGAATGAAGAGCTGAATTTAAACGCAAGACGGCAATACGGTTTTGTGTGGTTTATTTGATTTTGTCGGGAAAGGTTTTAGGCCATTGTTTACTGTAATTAAAATCTTGGTGTTTTGTTCGTTCCCGGGTTCGCGTTTCTGTTTGAGGTTTGCATGTCCTTTCCATGCTTGCAGGGTTTTCTCTGGGTGCTCTGGTTTCCTCCCCCAGACCAAAGACATGCACATTAGACTTTTTTTTTTTTTGACTGTTCAAAACTGCCCCTAGGTGTGAGGGTGAACGGTGTTGTATGTGTGACGCGCCGCAAATGCTTTGGTGAGCTGATCACGGTGAACCTCGCCTTTGCCCAGACTCGGCTTCCGCCTCCCAGCAACCCTAACAGTCGGATTGAGTGGTTAGGAAAACGAGTTAGGGAGAGTGAGGGAGTGGCACTGTGGTGTAGTTAGCATGTTAGCATGTCCGCTTCACTGCAAGAAGGACCTGGGTTTGAGTCCCGGGCTTGACGGGGGGTGTTTCATGTTCTCCCCGTGCTTGCGAGGGTTTTCTCCGGGTACTCCGGTTTCCAAAAACAGACCCGTTATGCTAATCGGCTGTTCCGAACTGCCCCAAGGTGTGAGTTTGAATGGTTGTGTGTGTTGCCCTGCCGCAAGTGATTCCTCAGAGTTGAAGTTTAACCTATTGTTAGTATCATCTACTCTTTGATGTATTTGCACCCGTGTGACCATCTGGGGACGATTTTTTGGGTGATATTGGCACAGGGGCGACAGGAGTGCAGTATAGAGCAAAGCTGCACAGATTAAGCTTTAACTGCAGCACAACTCTAGAAGCTCTGATAAATGAACGCGTCCTTTCATAAGCAGCTGAAATAATCTAATAAAGAGGGATGAATTTCAGTCCCCAGAGTTCAGTGCGGAGAAATAATCCTCCACTGTCCTGTTCTGCTCTGCTAGTGTTAGATTGGACAGATAGAAGAGCTGAAGACCTGCTCAGGCAGGTCCGTGTGATGGTGTGTAGCCAAATAGAGGATCTGTGCTTACTGATTAGACGGTAGGGCGCTGGAGATATGGGTGAACTCATGCAGAACCCGAGTCTGCACCGCAGAGGCGTGACGGGCACTATGGTTAAGTGATGTGCCTGTTTCAACACGCAGCAGCCGGGTTGGTGCTCACGTAGTGTACACTTGGTTCGGTTCAGTGCACATGACAGATAGAGATTCTAACAGAGTACAAGGGTGGGATAATCCCCCCCCTTCCTCCCCGAAATTGTGCACCAGGATTGAAGAGATGAGTAAAGGGATGTCAAGAAAGTTATTTTTCTTGTAAGCCAGAAATCCAGCACTCGGCTTTCTCATGTTTTCTAATGATATTTAATAAAAATATGCCTGTTTCTTTCATTCGTTCTTCAAACTAATCAAAAATATAAATGTTTCCTTAGCCTCCTGTTGTTCCGCCCACGCTCCCAATGGCTCCGCCCAGCCCAGGCACCAATAGCAGCACGAATAACAGCAGCAGCAACAGCAGCACAACCGGATGGGAACAGCTCAGCAAAACCAACCTGTACATCCGTGGTCTGCCCCCATCCACCACCGACCACGACCTTGTCAAACTCTGTCAGCCGTGAGTACACATGCACACACACACACATGCACACACACACACACACACACACACTTCCTATCCATCTTACTATTCTCACGATATATTACTGTCCCATTTGGTCTCACATTCACACATGGGGGCATGTTGAAACACCTAATTAGCCTAACGTGTATGTTTTTGGACTGTGGGAGGAAACTGGAGTACCAGGAGAAACCCACACATGCATGGGGAAAATATGCAAACACCACACAGAAACGCCGGAGCCCAGGACTCAAACCCAGAACCTTCTTGCTGTGAGGCAGATGTTCTAACCACCGCCCTCTTTATTCTACACGATTAAAGTATCACTATACACCATTATTCCTTCTGATACTGTTTTATAAGACATATCCAGTAAACATGCATAGAGAGAAAGGCTGTGGACCAAAGATGCTTTTAAAAAGAATCAAATAAAACGTTTCTGTGTTTAAAAAAGCACTATAAAGAGCAGTAAACTGTGGTAAATGACATAAAGGCTATATTTAAATTGCTGCAGTTTGTGCAGTTTCATAAGGAAATGAGCTGTAAGTTTTCCTGAGTATCTTGCAAAACCTGCTACAGAGCTTCTGGAGGCTTTGAGTCAAATCTTCTGACTGTCGCACTTGCTTCTTATTTTATGTTTGCAGCCAAAAAAAACAAACAGACTTACAGAGCACTCAGAGAGCGTAAACCTCTGCCAAGTTGATCAGTCCCTCATAGGAACTAAAATTGTCCTAACTCGCAGTGTTACTCGCTTCAAGAATGTGATCCGAATTGTCTCCAAAAATCGAAGGGAGTCTTCCTTGTCCAAAGGTATAAATTTCATGAAAATCTGTACAAAATTTTGCCATAATCCTGCTTTTAAACAAACACAAACTGCTGGTGAAACAACCTCCTTGGCAGCAGCCGTTATGTTTTTTTTCCCCCTGAAAAGTGCTTTCTTATGCGATACCTTCTTTTGTTTACATACAAACATTTTTATGATTTAAGTTTGGGCTGTAAAGTCTATGTTTGGGAAACTAAACTGTATTTGTACTGTAATGACTCATATAACGATCATGTAGAAGTCATAATTTGAAAATTTATAACTAAATCTGCACCAAAAAAAAAAAAAACGAACTAGTGTGCATAAGACTTTTGCACTAGGGAAGTGGTGGCACTATTGAGGGCTCAGCGGTTATGGCTCTGAATTACTGATCCAAAGGTCAGGTTCAAGCCCCGGTACCACCAAGCTGCCACTGTTGGGCCCTTGAGCCCGACCCTTGACCCTCAGTTGCTCAGTTGTATAAAAATGGTAAATGGAAGTCACTTTGGATACGGGCGTCCACCAAGTGTATATGTGAAATGCTAGTGTATACATAGTGTATAGCAGAAATGTGGATGTGATGTACTGTATTCTTGAAGTTATATATTATAATTCTGGGCTAAAACTTGAGATTGAAAGTTACTTTTAGTTCAAAGGAAAAACTTTTGATGATCCGATGCACAGTTTCGGTGTTATAATTACTGAGGATTTTTTTTCTTTTAGAAACCATGACATTTTTGACACACTAAAGCTAAGCTAAGCAAATCCCTCAAATTTTTTCCTTCTCTTAACCTTTCCTTCTGTCCATCTAGTCGTTTTGTCCCTGTTTATACATCTTTTATCACTTATCTCAGTTTTTCTCTCCCTTCCTTTCTGTTTTCGACTGTGTCTTTGTCGGTCTCCTGCTCTCCACTACTTCACAAGTGCCTCACATGAGCACAGCTGAAGCATGTAACCCAAGGCAACAGCATCTATTTGTGTGACATCTTTCCAACACTGGCACTGATGGAAACTGGGCTGTGTGCAGAAACCAGGCGTGATTCAGCAAATGTTTAACATAGTGGAAAGAAAAAGGTGTTTGGTTAGTATAGATCAGGGGATGGATCCTTTAAGCCTAGGTAAAATAACTGAAGTAAAATAGTAGATGTGTATTTTCGTACTTTCTTTTCTATACAGGCTTTTCCCCTCTGTGCTGGGAAACAGTATTGCAGCTGTGGGATCCCCCACAGCATAAAACCAGAGATGTTTTTGTATTTGTCACATAGTTCAGCCTGGTTCTGATTGTGCAATCAGTGCAAGCAATCACACGTAACACAACATTTTAATGTGTAACAAGAAGATTTGACATGAATGCTGCGGGGATCTGCAAGTGTGTACTGTATATCATGATAAAATTCCCTCCTTCGAGTTATTATTTTACTTTTGAATTAAAATTTTGGGATTGTTTAAAGGGAAACGAAACCCAAACTTAATAAAAGCTTGCATACAACACGTACATCAAAATGCGCTATAGTTATTACACGGAAAAACAAAAGTAATAAATCCAAAAGCACACTGGGGTGTAACATTGTATTGTGAAATGTGGCACATGATTCATGCGAATGCGACGGTGAATACGGAAGTAATTTGCATATGAATGAACACTGGTATATACCATTCATTCCTATCAGCAAGCCTGTGTTTGTCTGATGTACGTGAACGGAAGCTTGAATTTTGTGTAGATGTGCCTATTTTTGTTTTATTCAGAAGTTCTATTAATTATATAATTTTATATATATATAATGAAAATTAGTTATATCTGATTTGTTAGTTTAATATCTGTATACTGTTATTTTTGCTATTAACTTGCCTTATATGAAGTGACGAATTCACGTACTATTCAGTCGTTTACACTCGTTTAAACTGCAGTCTTTCCAAACTGGCTAATGAAAACCATCGAACGGATTTTAGTAGATTCGAAAATGTAGGTAAAAACCATGTGACAGTGAAAATTTGCATATGCTCATGTGTAACTGGAAGTTTGGAAGGCTTTTCTTTTTCATTTCGTTTTAGCTACAAAAATCAAAAGTTGCACAAAGTTGCCGACTTTATGTATTTATCTTTGTTAGCCTGTCTGTGGTAAAGCTGGAAAATGCTGCTGTTCTCAATACGAGTGCAAGTAAAGAATAACACATGACATGCTGTGCTATTATAGGAATATAATCCATGCCAGGTTGACATCGGGCTTTTAACACTGCCTGCAATGGATTATTTTCCTGTAACAGCACACCCCAGAGTATGTTTTTTCATTCATACTGCCGTGATTTACCAACTGCTTTTAATTTATTTGCTAATAAACAACACATTGCAGCACATTTATAGCTCCCTTTAACATTGTCAAACATCTACAAAACAAGTTAGAGGTTGTTCACTCGGTACACTCTCTCTAAGTCCCCACACACGGCTTCTATGTTACAGAGAAAGCACTGAATCCTCTGCCTTAAGGAAAAACAGTGGCTGGTCAAAAAATGAAACTCTAATATGCAAGAACTCCAAATGTTTATTAAACATCTCCTTGCGTAATATATTGCTGTACAAAACATTGTCTAAGTCTGAGTGTTATTAGGATTGAATAGTGCATTAATAACAATAATATATTAGAGCCTTATATGATATAACCTGACATTTGAAACTTAGCACTACTCTCATTCGGCATCTTCTGAAGTGGGAATTTACCAACTCTCTGGTCAAATAAAGTGCTTATGAGGAGCTTTAGGGGAAAAAGTAATTCCATAGTTTGGTATATTGTGTATTGTGTTTTTGATATTAACACCAGTAATAACATATCAACAGTTCTGCTACGAATACTAACTTATACCAATATTAAAACTACCGCTATTATTATACTATTATTATTTCTACTATTATTTCTATCACTACTACAATTTCCGTTACTGTTGCTATTTCTACTAACAATATTTCCACTACTATTATTATTTCTCTTTCTATTTCTACTATCAATATTTCTGCTACTATTGTTATTTCTACTACTATTTCTTCTGCAACTACTATTTCCACTACTATTGTTATTTCTCCTACTTTTTCTACTATCAATATTTCTGCTACTACTAATATTTCTCCCACTATTTCTACTGCAACTACTATTTTTATTTCTCTTACTATTTCTACTATAAATATTTCTGCTACTATTGTTATTTCTACTACTATTTCTACTGCAACTACTATTCCCACTACTATTGTTATTTCTCTTACTATTTCTACTATCAATATTCCTGATACTAGTTATTTCTCTTACTATTTCTACTATCAATATTTCTGATACTATTGTTATTTCTGTTACTATTTCTACTGCAACTACTATTTCCACTACTGTTGTTATTTCTAATACTATTTCTATCACTACTAATATTTCCACTGCTACTATTTGTACAGCCATTATTACTGCTACTACGAATATGGTCAGTTTCAGTCAAAATATCGACCAATTCCAGTAAAAAAAAAATGCACTTCTTGGTTCTCCCCATTACTCCCCGTTACTAATTTGGGGTCCAAGGAGTGGGTGCATAGTAAGTGAAAATGCATTAAAAGAAGCACATATTAACAAGATTCTACTGTACCAATATTACTTCCAACACTACTATTCTATAATGACTGCTTGTACTATAACTTCTACTGCTATAACTTTTACTTCTACTAATACTACCAATACTTCTACTGTCAGTGCTATTACACCTATTACTATTATTTCTACTATTTCTATTACTATTATTTATATGATAACTGTATGTACTAGACCTTCTACTTCTACTACCACTGTTATTATTATTACTTCTACTTCTACTTCTCCTTTTTTCCATTGCTAATACTATTACTTCTGTTACTACTGCTGGTGATTTCTAGTACTACCACTACTACTGCTACAGTAATATTACCATTCCTAATTCTACTGCTATTACTATTATTTCTACTATTATTACTTCTACTTATACTACTGTTCCTACTTCTACTGCTAGTAGTATTGGTTTTCTATTACTACTGTTATTACTTTCACTTCTCCTATATGGAAAATTTTTTTTCAAAGAAGTTGAAATTTGATGTTTTTTTTTTATTGGTCTTTAAGTGTTTCTTCAAGCCATTATTGATAATTGCAGTAGTATTGTTATAGAATAACCAAAAAAGCCATGTAGCGTGTACCGTATTCCTTCTGTTATTACAAACACTAAATATTTATACATGTTAATCCTTTTCAGGAAAAATTACCCGTCTTGGTGCATATTTCGTTTTTGGCGCTTGGGTAGCTGATGTTTGGTTCGGTAGAAGTAAAAATGGTGTTTCCAGCTGCCCTGTGCACCTCGACGCTTTCAAAGAAGCTGAAAGGTGGTGTTTGCAATTAGAGGAAATTGATGCCTTGTATTGATATTTAGCATTTCATTGACCTTTTTACCCCGTAAATCCTGTTGTGCTACAGCATGACCATTCCTGAGTGTGTGTTGGGGGTGGGGGGGTGGGGGGGTGTTAATGGAGCAAGGGTATGGAGTATGTGTATGTGAAATCTGGACATTCCCGTCAGGAGTTAATTTATCTTTGAGTGCTCTGGGGAATCCAGCCATCGCCATGGTAATTCCAGAAATTGATTTTTAAGAGTCAGCTAGGGAGGACCCATAATCCTGTAGGCATGTGTAAGGTCAAATGTGGGTTTAATCTTTTCAAGCGTGTCTTATTACGTTACGCTAATGCCGGTTTTGTGTGTTGTTTGTTTGTTATTTTGTTGAGGTGCTATGGTGATGAAGGTCGGGCTTCTGTTTCTGTGAGTCTGCTGAAAAGATTCAGGCCATGTTGATTTACTTTGACGTGCTCCAGGCTGACACATAGCACAATATTGAGCAGGAAATGGGCCCCCCCCCTCTTACCTCCGAAGGGAGGGGTCAAAGCCAAGGTCAGGTGGGCCTCCGTGGTGGGGTGTCATGTGATGTGGTGGTGAAAGCCTATTGGTTCCCTCCCTTCATATCTCGCGTTTCACTTCACGGGATTTGCCAAGGAATGCTGTTTATGTACGCAGTTTATGCAGCATACCAAATCAGACCTCTATTCGATTGAATGTTCCGGAAATTTGACTCGCTCTGCAGTTTTTCACGGAGCGGAGAGAGGTCTTGAGAAAACACACAGAGTTTTAGATTGCTCCTTTTCTTTCAGGCTTTGGTTTAAAGTTCTCAAGGTACAAATGGTTAAGTCCTTCCCGAGGAAAACGTTTTATAGCAGTTGGTCCCCAACGTGTGAAGTTGTTTCAGGCGAATATAGTTTTGGAAGATTGTATTCTGTTTTGCTTTAAGCATCTGGGAAGACAACGAGCAAATCTGAATAAAATGTTTCAGAAATAAAGGCAGAAGGGAAACCATCCCCTCTCTCCATCTAAACTGGAGACATTCGTCTCAGGGGTGTTGAGAAACACACTCGGCCATCCCTGCGCTCATTCATCATGCCTCACTCGTTGCCTGATAATGGGGAACACACACACACGCACACACACACACACACACACACACACACACACACACACCCACACACCCACACAGCCTGAGGCCTTGGTCAGCAGTGTGAGTGTAGAATGACTTCCTCTGAACTCGATGGAGTAATCACACGCTGCACTCCATCAGCACCTCTCTCTCTCTCTCTCTCTCTTTTTTTTCAGGACGTAATTACAGCACACACTTCGTTTGCGGTTATACCGGCCTCTTTACATTTTTTACACAAGACCTTCTTTGTCTCTGCGTCGTGCACCTTTAAACAAGTGCCAGCTCAGGGACTTGGCAGTTCCTGTGTGTGTATGTCATCTAGCTTAGCTTACACATTCCTTTTTTCTTCATGCCATGTTCGTATGACACGTGTAGACAGACTGGCTGTCAGCAGGGTGCATTTACCCCCCCCCCCCCCCTTCTCTCTCTCACTCTCTTTTTCTCCGCAGGTACGGAAAGATAGTCTCCACAAAAGCCATCCTGGACAAGACCACAAACAAATGCAAAGGTTTGTCAGATCCTATCGTCTTTTTCGCACTGTATGTAGATCTTACTGTATATAGATGTAGGGCTTCATCATTGAGGTTTATGCTTACAATCCTTATATTATCATTTTATATCAGCATGTAAGCATTAACGATATATATGGTTTTTAATCAAATTAATCATGGGCCAAGCAATACTCGTAAGCATAAGACTGAGAGCCAGGCGAATGGTCAGGCGCTCGGCATGCAGGCATCGGCTAGACGAGCCTGAAGTGGAGAAGTGGTTCACAAAAGACCACGTTGGGAACAGGTTTATTTATAGGAGGGAATCCGTGGTGTAGGTAAGAATTAATTTTAAAGGCAATGAGGAAAAATTGAGATAAAGTCACCGTGTGATCCGTGTAACAGATTAAATGAGCAAGCATGACATGCTCGGGTAGTTTGAATAGATCTATGACGGATGCTGCAATTCAGGTTTTTTTTCACATGAGCTTAAACAGTTCCGCTAAATTACATAGGACAAATCACAGCAGTCAAATACAACAAACCCAGAGCAATAAGTCATTTCAAAAGGTCACTATAAAGCAATAACTGTGCAAAACGTGATTTTGACACCTACATAGTAACGTCTGAGGTACGCTGTGTGTATGTGATGTTAACCAAATATTATGAAGCATTTGGATCTGTTTTACAATATTTCAGAAAGGATTCATTAGTCATCCAGTGATACACCAGTTAGCAATTCTTGATCATGTGACACAGGCTGAGGCGCATGAGAACTGTAGCAACAAATGTGTTTATTTGACATGTAAGGAATTATGTAGGCTTTTTTCCCTTCCAGTATTTAAATGGGAAAATATACAGAAAATCTCCAAACACATACATCCCTGTACGTATATAACAATTTTAAAAAATAATTATTTAAGTATACACTACCTGGAAACATAAGACAAGCTAAAGTAAGATTTTTTTTTTACCTTGAAAAAAGGTGAAGGTTATTTTGCATAGCTTTGTATTTTTGGGATGGCATCTTTTTTTTTTTTTTTTCAATTTCTAGGATTTCAGGATCAATGAATCTAATAAATTGAGTTTTAGTCCATTATTGTGATGGACTAAAACTCATAATTCCAAGTTTGTAAGGGGAATGATGTCCATTATCCTGAGATAGCAAACCAATCAGACCACCTTGTTCCTGTGTAAAATATATTAAGCACCAATATACACTAATATCTAACATTAATATATACTTCATGCGATCTGATTGGCCTGTGGAATTAAAACATTATCTCAAGTGGATAATACTGGAATAAAAATTAGGGGTTTTTTTTGGTTATTGTTTGTCAATGTCACTTGGAGGGAAAATAAACACTGAAAAACTAGTTTTAGTTTGTTTTTCCTGTTTGTTTCCATGTAGTATATATTACAACTCTAAATGAGTCTAAAAAGATGCCATTAGCTCATTGTTTAATATACATATACAGTTATACATCGCTTATGCTTTGGCTATGGAGGGCACAGAGCTCACCTGACATCTGATTACATCTGTCAGGGTGAAAATATATAAAGATATACTATGAAGCACATGACTGTTAATCAGTCTATTATCCCACTCTCTTTAATCTAAACTTTCCACTAAAACAGACAGTTACACTATGCATTATTGTAAGTTATTATTCCTTTGTGTTAGTTTTTTGTATTAATGTGTAAGTAATGCAAAGTGTCTTTCCTTTAGGTTACGGCTTTGTGGATTTTGACAGTCCAGTGTCAGCGCAGAAAGCTGTGGCAGCTCTAAAGAACAACGGCGTTCAAGCTCAGATGGCCAAGGTGCGCTAACAATCTATGGTTTCCATCTTTCACACAGGACTCCTGCCCCTGTGGCTGTGCATTTGAAAAATGCTAGAGAGTCATGCATGGACACAAAATACTTTTACGTTCCCCTCACAATACTCTTACATTTCATTAAAATTATTTTACTTTCCTCTTAAAAGACTTTTTTCCATCAAAATACCTTTACGGTCTCCTTAAAATACCTTTACGTTCCCCTTAAAATACTTTTACGTTCCCCTTAAAATACCTTTACGTTCCCCTTAAAATACTTTTACGTTCCCCTTAAAATACCTTTACGGTCCCTTTAAAATACCTTTACGGTCCCCTTAAAATACTTTTACGTTCCCCTTACAATACCTTTACGTTCCCCTTAAAATACTTTTACGTTCCCTTTAAAATACTTTTACGTTCCCTTTAAAATACCTTTACGTTCCCCTTAAAATACTTTTACGTACCCTTTAAAATACTTTTACGTTCCCTTTAAAATACATTTACGTTCCCTTTAAAATACCTTTACGTTCCCCTTAAAATACCTTTACGTTCCCCTTAAAATACTTTTACGTTCCCTTTAAAATACTTTTACGTTCCCTTTAAAATACATTTACGTACCCTTTAAAATACCATTACGTTCCCCTAAAAATACCATTACGTTCCCCTTAAAATACCATTACGTTCCCCTTAAAATACATTTACGTTCCCCTTTAAATACTTTTACGTTCCCCTTAAAATACCATTACGTTCCCTTTAAAATACCTTTACGTTCCCCTTAAAATACCATTACGTTCCCTTTAAAATACCTTTACGTTACCCTTAAAATACCATTACGTTCCCCTTAAAATACCTTTACGGTCCCTTTAAAATACCTTTGCATTCTCCTTAAAATACCTTTACGTTCCCCTTAAAATACCTTTGCGTTCTCCTTAAAATACCTTTGCGTTCCCCTTAAAATACCTTTGCGTTCCCCTTAAAATACCTTTACGTTCCCTTTAAAATACCTTTACGTTCTCCTTAAAATACCTTTAAGTTCCCCCTTAAAATACCTTTGCGTTCCCCTTAAAATACCTTTACGTTCTCCTTAAAATACCTTTACGTTCCCCTTAAAATACCTTTAAGTTCCCCTTAAAATAACTTTATGTTCGCCATACAATAGCTTTATATCTCCTAACATCAGAATCACTCTTTTGCCATTGCACAAGTGCAACGGAATTGAGTAAATACAGCATGCGGTGTTCAACATAATAAAACATTCAGTACTCATTAAAAAACACAATGCTAAATAAAAACACGTACTATTAATAAGAATATAAACACACAGGAACATGGCACGGGGCAGCAGAAATGATTGCATGGGCTCAGTTTCACAGGGTCTCTGTTGTAAATGTCCTCGAGAGAAGGAAGAAAACAACCAATAAGTATTTGGGCGGTGTTAATGACTCTTCAGTGCCATCCTCTCTGCTGCTGTGCAGCTGGCGAACCTCAGCGGAATGCCGTGGCTCAGCACTGTCTCTATGGTGCAGCGGTAGAAGGACACTAACCGTTTTTCTGTCAGCTGGTCCTTCCTGCGGATCCTGAGAAAATACAGTTTTACGTTCTATTGCAATACTTCTATGCTCCCTTACAACACTTTTACATTCCGTCAAAATGCTTTTTTTCATCAAAATACTTTAACGTTGCCCCGAAAATACGTTGAGGTTTCCTCTCAATAGTTTAATGTTCCCTCACAACACTTTTGCATTACCTCGTAACACTGAAAAAAAAAAAAAGGGTTGGGGTTAATGTTAGAGTATCAGGAGAATGCAAAAGTAGCGCAGAAATAATTCCTCAACATGACCATTATGGGGTTTCATAAAAGTATGTCTCACAGTCAGAGTAATACATGGAAGGCAGCATGGGGGTAAATTTGTTTTGCAAAGTCCGGGGGCGGGGGAGGAACTTTGCGTGATCAATCATCTAACAGGCAGATTTGCCCAAGCCGCTTCAGCACCAACCATTGAAGAGTTCTAATCTGAAATTCCATTAAACAAAGGACTGTGGGTACTTAGATTTTTTTTAGCTGTGCTTCCCTTCACAGTGTGCCGTAAGTTAGGAGAAAAAGAAAGTAAAGTGGAAGTACGTCACCCATTAGAAGGAGTTGCAATATTAAACCACACGCGTCGTATGTGCTCATGCTGCAATATTACAAAAAAAATGTTTTTTTAAAATAGAGGAAAGAATGACGTGTTCTATATGTATCATCGTACTGCATGTGATTCAAACACGATTATTGCGCTGTTTATTTGTAGCTGTCTTGATGTGAGAGATATCATAGAGGTTTTATTACAGACACCAGGCTAAAAAATACAAACAGGGCCGATATCTTTCCTTCCAGTGCGAAACAGTACGATTGATTGTTTACCCTTTTATTGGAATTTTTTATTGCTTCGGTGTATTTTGGGTAGTGTTGCTCCTGAGACAAGCCGCAGTAGAAGGCTTTGCATGCTTCTCGTTATGCAATTGAACACACCTCCACATCGGCCAATCAGCTTTCTCCTGGTCGGTTGACGCAGAGCACTGCTTGTGAGTCATGAGTCTGCCTCTGCGTGCCACTCTTACCCATAAACTCCCTCTGTGCAGCCTCACACACTGTTGGACTTGTGTTCGTGACATTTAATAAAGCATGGTTTGTTGGATGTTGGATGTGAATGTGAATGTGACTGTTTTTCACGTCTTTAGCTCTTCCTGACTCAAGCTTAACTCATTATCTCATTGGCTGTCAGCCATTTTAAGTGTGTAAGGGTGTAAGAGAGGGTGTGTGTGTGTGTGTGTGAGATAATCCAACTGCAAAAGCCTTACGTTTACTGCATTGACCTCCTCCTCCTGCTGTTTCTGCGTTCGTGTTCAATTATTCATCCCGTTTCCTCTTCCAAGCTTTTATCGTGATCCGCTCTAGTGTGTCAATCATCCACTTCTGTGTCTACGCCCTGTGACTCGGGCACTCATTCATGCACTGGATTCACTATACCTCTCAATGCTTTCTTTTCAATTTTTTTCCTCCTCTTCCCTTTTAACCTCGTTTGCTACTCCGGTATTTCAAGCAGGGAAGCTTCCAGAGTCAACCAAAGGCCATATGTTAATCCGAGCTCATCGCCATGGCTACGACCCCATCCTAACTAGACGGTTATTGTGGATAATAAATCCAGGGTGCCCTTATAAACCAAACTGCCTCGTGAAGAAAGAATTTCAGATTTGCCTTGGGCACATTTGTAGCACTGTAGCTCCAAATGATCCCTGACGTGTTATTCCTGGAATGCAGAATGCCGGGCACACCATTTTACCTCTTTACTAAAGAAGATGTGGATTAAGCAAAAAAGTGAGTGCTGAGATGGCCTGGCGAGCTGTTCAGGGTGTACCCCGTCTGTGTTATTAAGTAAAGGTACCCGCTGTACTGTAACATTTTGGAGGATCTTTTAGCAGAAATGAGGTCTGTCATTAATAAACTAGAAGCACTCAGAGAGCGCAAACCTCTGCCAAAGAAGGACAAACTCTCTCCTGTTTAACACAAAATGTTATCCATACAGAACCATACAGGCTTTGAGGGCTTGGGGGGGTCAGGAATTAAATACCAGTTGGTTGCAATCTGGAACCTCGCCACTCATCACCGCTGAATTTTACATGCTGTACCTCAGGTGTAACGCCACTACTCTGGAACTGAGATCCGTGTAATGTCCTCAGTCTACAGGAAATACTAGCCTTAAGTGCGCGTACGTTTATTCCGTAGCACCATTTTGATCTCTTGATAAATCTGTAACCTTATAAAGAGGCTCTGTGGCGACTGTTAAACGTGTGCAAGCTGTCCTGTGATTTCGTCTGTGAAATGTTTGTGCACCAATCTTGAACACTGAGTCCGATGGGATGTTAAAAATATTTTGAAAGGGCTACGTCGAGGCTATAACACATGCACAAGGTTTTGATTTTGTGTTCGTCTAACAAGAGTGTAGCTTTCTTAATCCTGAGAACTGTTCATGTTGTCCTCTCTCTTTCTCTCTCTCTTTCTGCCTCTCTCTCACTCCCCCCCTCTCTCTTTCTGCCTCTCTCTCACTCCCCCCCTCTCTCTGTCTCTCTATCTTTCTCTTTCTCTCTCCCTCTCTCTGTCTCTCTATCTTTCTTTTTTTCTCTCCCTCTCCCTGTCTCTCTCTGTCTGTCTCCCTTTCTCCTTCTGCCTTTCTCTCACTGTCTCTGTCTGTCTCTGTGTCTGTCTGTCTCTCTCTCTCTCTTTCTCTCTCTCTTTCTCTCTCTCTCTCACTGTCTCTTGTCTCTTTCTCTGCCTCTGTCTCCTGCGCTGTGTCTGTCTGTCTTTCTCTGTCTCCATCTGCCTCTTTCTCTGTGTCTCTCTCTCTCTTTCTCTCTCTCTCTCTCTCTCTCTCTCTCTCTCTCAAAAGGAGATTACATAATTCCGTGTTTCGATTATGAAATAAAAGGCACAATACCTTTAAAAATCACTTTGGACAAGGTATAGAGATGCACACGGCCATTTATGAGCTAAGTGTACGAGTTCTCCGGGAGGGAATGATAGCTTGCCTGTTACTCAAAGCGATCACTGGCAAATCATCGGCATCTGTTAGCTTATGCATGTGAGGGGCGTAAGTTCTTTCCTTCAAGTGTTACGTTGCCCCGAACATGCATGCGCGGCTGTTGGAAAAAATAAAGCCGGCTGGCTTCACGTGTCTCAGAGGAAGCACATTTTATTCTTTGCACCTCCTTGGCTGCTGATGCTCAGCTGATAGAGAGGCATACTTGAAAGTTAGGACCTGGCTACTACTACAAGGGGGAACCATTTGTTTAATCCATAAACCCTGGAAGATTTCCCATCATAGCGAGGGATCGTCGAGGGATTCTAGGCATCTGCACTGGGAGCTCTGTGGATCTTTAGTTTTATCACGCTAACCATGTTTTTCTGTTGTCCGTGTTACAGCAACAGGAACAGGACCCAACTAACCTGTACCTGTCCAACCTGCCGGTGTCCATGGACGAACAGGAGCTGGAGAACCTCCTCAAGCCTTTCGGGCAGGTCATCTCCACTCGCATCCTCAGAGACGCGCACGGCGTGAGTCGGGGTGTAGGATTTGCCAGGTCAGTGTGTTTATGTGTGGGTTTTTTTTGTGTGGCATTAAAACCAGGTCAACTTTTGTAGTCTGTATTGTGTGGTAACGCCTCTTTGTATCTCTCTCTCTCCGTCTCTCATCGCTGTGTATCACTCTCAGGATGGAGTCCACAGAGAAGTGTGATGCTGTGATCTCTCACTTTAATGGAAAGTTTATTAAGTCCACGTCTGGAATGCTGGGTAATTAAAAATCCGCTTCGGGCTATCATAGCCTCTGTAGGTTTTGAGCATATCGTGTAATGTTACCAGGTGTTAGAAAGCTGAGGCTAGTGTGTATAAGCGTGTGTAATGGGTTTCCAGGCGCATCAGAGCCGCTGCTCTGTAAATTCGCTGACGGAGGCCAGAAGAAGCGACTGAGTCAGACTAAATACGTCCCAAATGGACGACACTGGACACGGGACGCCGAGGTGAGACTAGTAAGTCCATCTCTTGTACTTGATTAAGTGTGCGTAAGGAGAACATGTGTAATTTGGCTGCGACTGCATATATTTGCCTTTAATTAAAAATAAAACAAGGTTTCCCATCTCACAGCTGAGAAATATCTCTGTTCTCTAAAATCTGTGAGTTTCCCCTCAGGACAAGAATTGACATAAAGCAAAATAAAGAAAGAAAAAAAACACCTTGATGGGGTTCCCTTAATCAAAAGCATACCTTGTTTTTGTCTTTCAGAGTGGGATAACGTTGACCTATGACCCCAATGCTGCGGCTCTCCAAAATGGGTAAGAGTTGTCAGATTATTTCAGTAACACGATCAACACGAGGTAGAGAAGTCTTTCTTGAGTAAAAAAAATCCTGCTACCTTTAAAGTGGCTTCCTGTTTCCTTTGGGAATAGTTAGAGGTGTGTGTGTGTGTGTGTGTGTGTGTGTGTGTGTGTGTGTGTGTGTGTGTGTGTGTGTGTGTGTGTGTGT
>JAOUQZ010000004.1:22630854-22649158 GCA_028564935.1 Neosilurus hyrtlii
ACTGCAGGAGATTGTCTTGACCATGTCTACATGCCTAAATGCACTGAGTTGCCGCCATGTGATTGGCTGATTAGAAAATAAGTGTTAATGAGCAGTTGGACAGGTGTACCTAATAAAGTGGCCGGTGAGTGTATGCCATAACACAGCCTGTGGGACAACCAGTCTGGGCTGTAAAGTTTATTTGCTGAACCTCGTAGTCCTATTGGTGTCGCAGGGAGGCTGGAGCCTTCCAACTGTGGGCGGAATCGGAGTACAATCCATCACAAGGCAGCACACAACCATTCACATTCACACTCACACCTAGGGGCAATTTGTAACAGCCATTTAGCCTAAGGTGCATGACACTGGATTGTGGGAGGAAACATCAGTGCCTGCACAGAGAAATTATACGAACGAGCCTGGGACTCAAGCCTACGACATTCTTGCTGTGAGGCAGACGTGCTAAAAACTACACCACTGTACCGCCCATACATAGAACCGGTCCATAAAGTCTTCTCCAGCACGTTCTGAAAACTTTCAGTAAGGTTGGGGTCAGGACTCTGGGGTGCCAATACATTTACGAAAATGATTCCTCGCACTCCCGGAACCACTCGCTCATTATTTGAGTCCCCGTTTTATATCCGTGCCATCAGGGAAGAGAAAGTGCATTGATGTGATAACCTGCTCATTGACTACATTCAGGTCATCAGCTGACTTCATTTTATTGCCACATTAATGTTGCTGAGCCTTGACCGGACCAACTGGAGCAACAATTCCATGGAAATTACATGCTGTGATCAAGGATAAATGCTCTCCATGAAAATATTAGAGTGTGCAACTTCTTTTTTGGCCAGGCAGTGTATATATATATATCAGGGGCAGTGGTGGCCCAGTAGTAGGGTGCTGGATTACTGATCCCATTGCTGATCTTTGTCAAGAGGAGGCTGCATAGCCGTCAGCATGTTTCTGTCCTGCGATGGCCTGGCGAGCTGTCCAGAGTGTACTCTGCCCTCACCCAGAGTCGGCTGAGATGGGTGCCATCCTTCTCTATTAGGATTAAACGGTTTAGAAAATGAATGAATAGATATATATATTAACTGACATTGCACTGTAGGAAGAAACTGAAGTACCCAGAGGAAATCCACACAAGCAGGGGAGAACATGCGACTCCGCACGGAAATGCCCTGGAAAATGCCATGGAAATTACTGGAACTCGAACCCAGGACCTTCTTGCTGCGAGGCGGATGTGCTAACCCCTACACCACCGTGCCACCCTGAATAGTCAATTCAGCATTATCCACCGTGTGTTGGGTGAATAAGTGTTTCAGTATATACTACAAAAATCAACTAAATCGAGATTTTAAAGAGAACCTGTGGTGAATTAGTGTTACTAGCTATTTCAAACAATCACATATAACATCAGCAATATCAGTCCATGCCCGTTTTCAAAGTGTACGTGCAAGCAACCCCACCCAACACGTTCATGTCACTTCTGTTAAAAAAAACGACTGGTAAGATTTACGGGTAAGACCCCTGTAGTTTAGAACACTGCTAGTAATGCATGGGATAAAATTACCCAGTTTTGTGGTTTTTATAGTCATTTATGTTAAAATAAGTCCGTATCGCTTATACGTAGTACATATGCACAAATTCTGCTGTGAGGATGACCAATACCGCTACTCTTTAATAGTTTATTTTGAGATATTTTTTCGGTTTTAGTACATACGACGTGGAGATGTGAGTAAAACGCATGCCGTAAAGGTGATTTTTACATTAATTTACAGTTTTGTATATACTATTCCATGTAACACAACACAAACCCGAACTACAATATTTTTATTGTTAATTTTTACATCAGTGATGCCACCTGTTTTTAGTGACCATGACAGACTGTGAGTGTTTGTTATTGGTATTCAAGCACTTGTTTACTCAGGATACAGTGCATTGCTTGCACATACAGAAAATACAGCACATAGAGCTACAATGGTTTTCCACTGAGGTAATACCTACTGAGGTAAATATTTTACCCTTTTTTATGCACATGTGTCCACCAAATTTTGGCTGTGTTGTTGTTAGTACCTTCAGTCGAATCTGATTCTTGACGACTCCATTCTCAGGGTAGGATGTGAGCTCTCTTCCCTAACCCTCCACAGCGACTGGTATTTCCAGGTGGTCTCCCATCCAAGTACTAACCAGACCAAACCGTGCTTGGCTTCTAAGATCAAATGGGATCAGGCCTCCACAGGATGAATGGAGGCTTATTATACATAAATATATAAGAATCCAGTGCAAACTGGGGGGCTGTCACTTTTATCTACTGCCATTTGAGTTAAGATGATATCAGATGACTCTCATAATATTTGTATTTCATGTGTGAGATGAAGGCCTACATAGGCTACCAAAGGTCAAGCTACCAAGACTGATCCAGGTAAACAGATAGTAATGTGCTCTGTAAAACTGAAAGGGTTTCATTCACAAAGTAGTGTCATGAAGTTCAGTGTAAAATTACTTTTAAATTTAGAAGCAATGCTATTGAAAATTAGATGCTCAGAGCTCAGTAATGCCGAGTTAAACAAGTCTGTAGGCTGCAATCATACACTGCTGATAGATACAGTAACTTTCACTGACAGCTGAACTGAAAAAATGAATTATACTGAACTGATGTTTGTGCAGCAACACATCTGGCAGTCACGTGACTTTGTTTTTGCCTCGACAGAATTTCACAGATTCTTTAGTGGTGAGCGAACGCTGTGGTACAGTTGAGGAACTTCTTCTTCAGGGATGTCCCCCAGAGTTCATGCAGTTCCCAGTGAACACTGTCGATCTGCTGGCTGATGGGCCCTTAGGGAAAAGTGCAGACCCCACTAATGTGTCCTACATAACACCACAGAGGATGACGCTCAAACTTCGGCCAGGTGAGATGTATAGTTTGTAGATTTCACCAGATATGAAAGTGACAGAAAGTGTTTTTCCCCGTTTAAAAAATGCATTAGTGGTTTCAGTAACACTTTTATTGCAAGTAACAGTGCATCTCAGGAATACTGGGCATGAGGTGGATATACACACAAGGAACCATGTATAAACTTTATTTATTTATCCCCCCTTTCCCCCCTAATTTAGTCATATCCAATTCCCACCCATCAACTTTTTGCCTTCCCTATCACACAGCCACCACCGACCAGGGAGGGGCGTAAGCATGCACATGCCCCCTCTGGGAAATGCGATGCTGCCACCCGCCTCTTTCTGAACTGTTGCACATTCGTATTTTGGGGCGGCCTAACACACTCGGAGGGAAAGCGCTAGTCTCCCAACTGGTACAACAAAAACATTCACTCTATTATATAGAGTTCACGACATTGAGCTACAGGTGATGCATACAGCCATCTGGAGCCAAGAACCCATTAGAGCTGATTGGCTGAGAATGGGAGTTGTGGTGTACACTCTCTTCTCTGTCATTTACAAGTATAAAAAGGGATGAATAGTGTCGTCCACTGTGTATGTCTCCTGAATATAAATAAGCAGCAGCTTTTTTTTTGCGGTGTCTTTGAGCCTGTATTGGTGGTATAATTTGTAAATTGTAAGTATACAATTCTGTTAGATTATTTGCATTAATTTTTGAAATTAGTTTTTATAAGTCTAACTAGCTAACTGTCACTTCCTAAATTCAGCTAGCAACTTAGTGATTTTTTTTCTCCCATGCAATTAAATATAATTCTAAAATTGATCAGATTCACTTATAATCATAAACAGAGGTAACTTAAACAAGAATGCTGAATAACCAACAAGATTTTAATGGAACATCCCTGCACCCTTCTGTGATCTTAAACATACGCAAGCTCTGAGTGGACATGCGTTCATTCATTTCATTTCTTCTGTTTTGCTGTGATAACGAGTTATATTTAATTAATATAATTATTTATATAGTCCATATGTGACACGAGCGATATTTTCCTGCTACAGTGATGATGCTGAAGGAAAGTAATTGTTATTAGGCTACACAATAGTTTTGTACAGAAGCCCGAAGCAGACGAGTGTTCATACATATTTAGAATTTCCCCATTGGGGGTCAAGAAAGGATTACCCTATATTATCTTATACCAGTATCTCGTTATAATAACATGTTGTTTTCCTGAAATAATTTTCTTAAGATCTCGACATAACAAAATTTTGATTTTCCTGTTATCATGACATAGTTAATATCAGCATTCGAGATAAACAATAGAGGTACAGAAAATGACTAAAAAACTGGAGATCATGGAAAAATAAACTAATTTGTTATTATGGGAAAAGTAAGGAAATAAAATGTATGAATGCATATTTACTTTAACTGGCAGTCAACTGCATAATACTTAACAGCTGGGCCTGGCTGTTTTTCAATATTTATTCCTCTGGAATCTAAATCTGGGTTTACACTGGGGCCAAGATTTGAGATAATCGTGATGAGTGTGGGGGGTCAAGGGACTGAATCGTGATGATCTTGAGGGAAATCAGTGGAATTGTGAATTTTTTACTGTCTACAGTTTATTAGGATTTGATGCCTGATAGAATCTGGGAATTGTAGTAGAGTGTAGTAAAGTTTAACAGACCTTGAATTGCCATCGTAGGGGATCTTGATGAACTTGAAAACACAATTCCTTCAAGTTTCATCCCTTGGATGCACCCTGCCTCCTTTTTATACCCCAATCATGGTTGTAAATCTTGGAGATCCATGCTTTTTTGAATCGTGAAGATCGTGGACATCATGTCCCAGTGTAAACCCAGGTTAAGAAAAAGTCTAGACTTATCATTGTGTACAGTAATTAGTCAAATCACATTGTACCATATTTAGGAAAATATCCAACGTGTACTATTTGGACACAAAATAAGTACAGTAATTAAGATGGTGTGTTTATAACAAGATTTTAGCTGTTAAGGGTCTAAACATTCTGTTTCTATATTTCTACTCCAGGAACCCAAGCGACTTTTCAAGTAAAAGTTCAACAATCAGAAGACCATCCTGTGGATATGTATTACCTCATGGACCTCTCAGCTTCAATGTACGACGATCTGAAGAGAATCACACACCTGGGCTCGACTCTTTCCAAAGAAATGGCTAGTCTCACAAGTAATTTCAGATTGGGATTTGGTTCATTTGTGGAAAAGCCGGTTCTGCCGTACATTAAAATTACTCCGGAGGAGCTGGCAAACCCTTGTTGGTAAATTCTCCCTTAATCCAAAAGCTTATTATCAAGATGCGTGATTAGTTTGGATGGCATGTGCTGTACAGTAGCCGTACCAGTGTTTTACAGAAACATATTGATTGATACAAAACTTCTGAAGATAAAGAAAAGCTATATCATTCCATGGGTTTCATGTTTTGTTCTCCAGGAGTGTGGAACATGTTTGCCTGCCCACGTTCGGATACAAACATGTCCTTCCATTAACAAGCAGTACAGAGCAGTTCAATAAGATCATTTCTGAACAGCGCGTTTCAGCAAACAATGACATTCCAGAGTGTGGCTTTGATGCCATCATGCAGGCAGCAGTGTGTGGGGTGAGGCATGTTTTTTTTAGCTCACGCATGCACTGTGCGCACTGGACCTTTGCTGTTCTGAAAGGAATGAAGGAATGCACTGTATTCATTCGCCTGATACAAAATATCTCCCGTAGGATAAGATTGGGTGGCGGAATGATTCCATGCGCTTGCTGGTTTTTGTAAGCGACGCTGACTCACATTTCGGGATGGACAGTAAAATGGCCGGAATTGTCATTCCTAATGATGGACAGTGCCATCTAGACAGCAACAATGAATATTCCATGGCAGGCCATTTGGTACGTTGATAATAAATTCATTTATATATGTATATATATTGTGTATATAACTGTATGATGTATATTATTTTATCTATATGAGGAATCACACTTTTGGATTGGTTAAGCTACTGCTCAGATATCAGCTCTTATAGCTCATTAGTAGTTATGTCACTACAGATGTAACAGAACATCCTCAACTCCGTGCTACGATCAAAGCTAACCCTTCCCAGTCAGCTCCTCTGTTCATTCTAGAATGATCCCATGAAAGAAATAAAAATTTTAAGCAATTGATGGGAAGAACATATTTTTTATTATTTGCAATAATTTGAAATTAAAATCTTTTCCCCCTACTATACATGACATAGCAGAACAGCAGCAAGTGGACAGGATTCTGTGTTATGCTAAAAGCCAAGATAAACTGCCCAACCAGAAAAAAGTCGCACACGGAAATATGTTGTTCCACCTTTAGACGAACCGGAGCAACAATGCCATGGAAATTACATGCTGTAATCAAGGATAAATGCACCCCATGAAAATATTAGAGTGTGTGACTTTTTTTTGACTGGGCATGTGTAAAACCTGACCTGAATCCTGAATCCAATTGAAATATTGAGGCAGGATCTGAAAAGGGCAGTTCATAATCAACAATTTTGTAGAAAAAAGTGGGCCATAATTTCTCCACAGCGATGTCAAAGTATAATGTTATTTTTATTATTATTATTGTAGTAAATTTATTTACACATCAGACACAATTATGTGAAGAATAAACAAACATCAGGGGATAATAGTAAGCATGACCACTTTACCGCAAGAAGGTCCTGGGTTTAAGTCCCAGGCTTGGCCAGGGTCATTCTGTGTTGAGTTCACATTAGTGAACAAATGCAGCCCAAGAACACACCAGACAGGTCAGGGTTAAAGTGGTGGAAAAGTTTAAAGCAGGGTTGCATTATAAAAAATATCCCAAGCTTTGAACATCACTGTGAGTGCTGCACAACTGTAAACCTACCAACCGACCTACAAACTGGCCGTCCACCGAAACGGACAGGCAGGTTAAGGAGACCAGTGATCGGAGAAGCAGCCAAGTGGCCCATGGTAACTCTGGAGGAGGTGCAGAGATCCATCGCTCAGTGGGGAAGAATCTGTCCACAGGACATCTATTAGTCATGCATTCCTCCAATCTGGCCTCTAGGGAAGCTGGTCAGAGGTGACGGGAAGACGGATGAAGCCAAATACAGGACAGTCTTGGAAGAAACCCTGTTCGAGTCTTTTCCAGACTGGGCTGAGGTTCACCTTCCAGCAGGACAACGACCCTAAACATACAGCCAGAGCTACAAGGAATGGTTTAGATCTAAGCATGTTCATGTGAATGGCCCAATCAAAGTCCAGACCTAAATCCAACTGAGAATCTGTGGCAAAACTTTACAAAATTGCTCTTCACGGATGCTTCCTATCCAATCTGACTGAGCTTGAGCTATTTTGCATAGAAGAACTGTAAAAAATTTCAGTCTCTAGATGTGCAGAACCAGTAGAGACAAACCTTAAAAGATTTGCAGCTGTAATTGCAGGGAAAGGTGGTTCTACAAAGAATTGACTGTGTGTTACTTTGTGTTGGTTTATTACATAAAATCCCAATAAAATACAAAACGTAAAAATGTTTAAGGGGTATGAATATGTTTGCAAACCCCTGTATATGTGTGTGTGTGATGTAGTTATATAGTAGAATACAGTTTAGACGCTGTATGATTTTGTTTCTCCGTCACATTTAGGAGTATCCAACCTTAGGACAGCTGATAGACAAGCTGGTGGAAAACAACATCCTCCTTATATTCGCAGTGACTGAAAATCAGAGACAAATCTATGAGGTGAGATTAAGTGTTTCAGGTTTGTGTATTTTTTTGCAAAGCACCAAGCACATGAGCTAAGATGTTTTTCCCATGCATCGGTGAGGATGAGATACATGTCACGATTGCATTATTCAGTCGTGCTTTCGACATGCTCGAACATGATCACGTCATTCATGTTTACCAGGCTTGTGAAAAACTTTTCCCTTTTTAAGCTCTTTCTGGACTCATACCCACTATATCTCTGTATCTACCTTCTCCATTCCGCACCCAGTTTTTTTATGTGGATGTTTGTTTTGTTTTTCCCTTTTGTACAGAACTATGCAAAGCTAATTCCCGGTGCCACAGTGGGCGTGCTGGAAAAAGATTCCAGGAACATTTTGGAACTGATCTTGACTGCGTATAAGGTACAGAAGTTCCTTGTTTTTGAATAACTGTGTACAAGGTTAGGGGTATCTGAGTATCAGGATGATTTAGGATTCTTGAATTGAACACTCAGTTAATAAGCAAGATCTTCATGCTTTCGAGCTGATGGGTTCAAACCTAGAGGAAGAAATCTCAGTAGGGCTGTCTAGAGCAACACCTGATCATACTGCAATAGGAAACTCTTAGCTAAAAAAATTATTACACTCAAAGGAAACTCCTGAGTCATACAGCGCTCAGATTGAAATGAATATATTCGATGATATAGGTGATTGTGGGTGCGTACATCACACAGGCGTTCACGGTTTTTCCTTCTATAATACCTCTTCTATTTCCTTCTTTTTGCCTGAGTCTTAATGTTCATCGAGCATGTCTGCACTCGTCCTCTCTAGGCCATTTGATCTTAACATTTCTACTCCTTCAGCCCCCGCTCCCACCTTCCTCTTTCAAAACTGACTGAAAACTTGTTTCATTTCAATCCACATCGAGTTCTGCTCTTTTGTGCAGGCCCTGATAAAGACACAATGGGTCTCCTATCTTTGTGTCTGAGAGTCTCGTGATTAATTATCAGCTTAATAAAAAAGAGCTGGAAGTGAGAATGTAGCAATTCTGCATCCAGCAGCGGTGGTAGGGTGCTGGATTACTGATCCCAATGTTGGGGGTTCAGGCCCCACTATCACCGGGTTGTCACTGCTGCCCCCCAGTGCAGCTAACTGGGTTATCAAAGGCCAGCCATGTCTCCAGCACTGTCTGTGGTGAGAGGCATGTGAAAGAAAAGAGTAGGCTGCATTGCCATCAGCATGTTTCTGCCCTGCAATGGCCTGGCGAGCTGTCCAGCTGCCTTCGCCCGACCCTAATTAGGATTAAGCGGTTGAGAAAATGAATAAATGAATATTTAGTCCATGAGGTCAGCAGGATTTCCTCTGAGTCCTAGAGAGTGATAGCTTGTTAGATTGCAATCCATCAGAAATCGCACTTATGGTCTCCACTAAAGTATGGATGGTATTTGAAAACTTATTTCTCTTCAAGAAGAAAAATCACTGACTAAACAAGAACACTTTCTGCGAAGTGCAAGTGCAGTTAATGTCAGCGGAGGTGGAGCGCTCGCGTTGGGTTGCCTGTGTGAGCACGTGAGCACGGACACGACAACAAAATCGAGCTCATGGCACATGTGCACAACCGAGTCATAAAGAGAGACTTACACCGATGGGCTTGGACCCAGTTCATAACTGCTTGCAACTCTGGTTAGCTCCCACCCACAAAGTGGCTCAGGAGCGATAGGAATGGGTTCCGTCCATCTGTCCATCACACTTTAGTTTCTGGACATTTACTTGCCACACGCTGAAGATGGGGCTTTCAAACTTGGTATGCTGGCTCACTACTATGGGTGCTAGGATGATTTTGTGTGTGAGTGACCTTGACCTACTTTTCTAGGTCACAGAGGGAAAACTCTATATTAGGTTTCCGAATATTTACTTGCCGTGCGCTGAAGCTGGGGTTTTCAAATTATTCTGTTTTTGTTTTCATGTGGTATAACCTAAAACAATTACGTGCCTCAGGCTCAGAGAATGTCACTGAATTGAATAGTTCCCTCAGTGTTCACTCTCAGGGACTATTTAGCGTTATTCACCTCGCCTTCTTTGCATAATCGCTAATCATCCTGCAATAGTGAACCGATCAAATTGCACCATTTCTGTGTAGTATATGCCTGTTAATAAATTTATTGTTTGCTGCTATATATTCTGGAGTGGTTAACATGTCCACCCTACAACAGAAAGGTCTTGGGTTTAAGTCCCAGGATAGAATGCTTTTCAAGTCCCAGGACAGAATGCTTTGAGATGATGTTTGAGTTCTGTTAAATCACCAGTGTGTGGAAGGTGACGTGTCTGCTGCATTTGTTTTGTAGGAGCTGAGGTCTGAGATTGAGCTGGAGGTTCTGGGGGACACTGAAAATCTCCAAATCTCCTTCACAGCTATCTGTCCATATGGCACAGTCCAGTCAGGGCTTAAACACTGCACCAATGTCAAAGTTGGAGACATTGTGAGTCCTCAGTTATTGGGATGTTATGTTTATCGTGATTGAAAAATAATTATCCTCCATCCTTTCTTTAGTTAATGAAAATCTAGGCAAAATAAAAGGATGTAATAGAGAAAATAATGCCATGCAGAAGTAATGTCATGTAGAAAATTAAGATTATTAGAATTACTATACTATATGCTGTAGTTAGAGAGCTGAAAGCTTTGATTAGCATGTTATACATGTTACACAAACATATATTGTTTCTGAAAAAGTAAGAATTTTTGAGGGGAAATTTTCGTTTCTCAGGTGACCTTTAATGTGACGGTGGAGTTGGACAGCTGTCTGGATGCTCCACATCATTTCTCCCTGCGACCTGTGGGCTTCCAGGACACTCTGGAGGTGGAGCTGGAGTCACTGTGCGCATGTGATTGCCAGAGGACCACCGAGCTTAAGAGTGCCCACTGCAGCGAAGGACAAGGAGCTCTGGAGTGTGGCTCCTGTATATGTGAACCTGGGTTTACAGGTCCTAGGTGTGAGTGTGCAGAGGACAAAGGTCAAATCAGTGACTGCAGGTAAGAAGGGTCACCGTTAAACATGACCAATGTGTGTTGATAAACTTTCCACATACATTGTAAATTGTATACTGCATACAGGGCCCATGATAGTGCAGAGGTGTGCAGCGGGCAGGGCGAGTGCTTCTGCGGCCAGTGCGTGTGCTACCCGTCCAGCTTTGGGGTTGTGTATGGAAAATACTGCGAGTGTGACAACTTCTCCTGCCTCCGATTCAGAGGGAAGCTATGTGGAGGTCAGTAACATGAAAAAAGAGGTAGAAAAGGGATGAGTTAGATCTGAGGGAAAGTACAGACAGAGCACCGTGTGTAGGGAGGAGTGTATGTGATCTCTCACTCACCGGGAATGTTAATGAAACAAAAACACCCTGGTAATTACATGCAGTTTTAACACCCACATTTATGCAGGGAGTTAAGGATGTCGTCGTCTCAGCGTCAAGAGAGTGTTGATTACTCAGTAGCACTTTTCAGGTTCTGTATGTCTAAGAGAAGGAGAGGATTAGTAGGATTAATTGGTTTGGCAAATTAATGAAAGAATGAATAATGATGTGGTCCTTAGCAACACTCTGTTATACATAGCAACAGTATGTTATACCTGGGATCAGTATAGAGAGGAACTAGAAAGTGCATGGTTCCATCATGAAATCTCACTCACACATCCAAATAACGTTCACTGAGGCAACAGTGCGGGAATCTGAGCAGTAGTGAGCATTCACTGAATTTATGCTGGGATTTCAGCAGTATATTTCAGTTTTTTCCTGCCAGTAATCACACCTGAGCATGATAAAAGGTAAGGAGACTTATGTTGTAACATGGGTATGATTGTGTTCTGTACAAAATCTCTGTAGTATTTTACACTTTCGGCAGTAGATTGTTGAAGAATGGCTAATAAAAAGCCATTTCAAGCCAAACAACAAGCGAGAATTCCCTCCAAAATGACAGACACCCCCCACCCCCACCCCAGGATGCCTTGCGGCCCACTTTAGGCTTCTCAATAATACAATCTCAAGGATTTCCACATTAAGCATGTTTCAAATAAAGAGAGGAATCCAACATGGCAGGTATGTTGTGGTTTAGCACTTTATAGCAAGAAAGCTTTGAGTACGAAAGGGATATAGCAATGCTAGATGTACTTATTTAGCCTACATTCAGACACATAACTGTGATCATAGTCTACCATAGATCGGCCAACTTAGACCTGACTCACACGAAGCGTAAGCGATCTTGTCCAAAAGTACAAGCAAATTTTATTTAGAAGGGAATTGAAATTCAAACTGTGCAAAATTTGGTGTGAAATTAGAATCTCTCGCACATTTTCAAAGTATGTTCGAAATGGCTCGAAAACTTCGGAAGCAGTTCGGTACTTTTTGCTCGTTTTCTAATGGCTCAAGTAACCATTTTTTTGCACACTTCATGTGAATCCGCCCCTTTTTAAGAAAAATCCCGCGAAACACAGCCATTTGAGCCAGTGTTTTGGAGGAAGAAGACATTTTGAACACAATGGCAGTATTTTCACCCGACCAAAACCAAAACCAACCGAAAAAGGCATTGCACTATTTCGCGGCTATATCGCTTACATGTGAGTCAGCCTTTAATCTGTTACATTATGGATTTAGATAAAGGACTGATCATTGTTTTGACACTTGGTGTCACACAAGTGTCTCCACTTGGTGGACACAGTTAGCATGGGGTAATGATAAATCTTTTTTTGGCGTAGTGCTAAACAGAGTTCTTTAGTGGGATGGCTGCTACATGTAATCTTAAAGTTTCATCGTAGTGTCTTCAGAGTATTTAAAAAATGATTAATTGAAATGTGGTTATTTTGAGCTCTGTGTCTGTGCTTTGTGTAGGTCTCCGACATCCTCAGCATCTGTAGCCAGTGCCTGGTGTTCATTTATGGAAGTTATATTAATAATAATTCAATTAATAATGTAATGAAACCCAGTGCATTTTCAGAATAAGTGTTAAAATAAATGTCTACCTACATTAAACGATATCCACAGGCAGTAACATCGTGTATACATAGTGTTTTATTACAGTCAGCTCTATAACCCTGGCACTAGCCTATTGGCAAGCTCTTGCTGTTGGCCACTTTCGGCATTTATGTGTCCACCCAAGTGTATCCAGTCAGTGCGTCCCAGAGTGTCACGTGAGCTAAAAAAGTGAGTGTGTGAGAGAAAAATCCTCACCCAGAAACAATGCAGTTTCTAGTCCCACTATATACTGGCCCAAGATTATATGTCACAACGGTCTGTTGCAGAGGAATGAATGAAGGAATGGACCAATCAGCATTGAAACTAGCAGTCTAATAATACAAATGTTGTTGGTTTCAGTTCAATTGCATGATTGTTGACACAATTGCAATCGTTTACATGATACGTGCTATTTTCTGTTTTTTTCCGCTACAACTGGTTAGACCAAAGTTGATTAGTATTGACTTGCTGGAAAGGGCATTTCACTGAAAGGGAAAGGATGTGAAAGAGGCATCTGTATCTGATAGTATTAACTATTGGTTAATGCTACCTTTATCTTAATGAACTTTGACCTACAAGTTGTAAACAAGAGGGTGGGGTGGAGTAAATTTGTTAGCAGTGCTTATTATTATTATTATTATTACCGCCTGTGGCGGTCACAATAGATTTGTGTTTCTCTGTTTTCTTACCTCACAACTTTATTCATTAAGAAAATACCTCAGTGTTGATAAAGAAATTACAATAACCAGGCAGGTTATTGTTTACTAGGGTGGCATGTTTGCATAGTGGTTAGCACATCCGCCTCACAGCAAGAAGGTGATGGGTTCGATTTCTGGGCTCAGGTATTTCTTTGTGGAGTTTGCATATTCTCTCCGTGCTTGTGTGGGTTTTCTCCCTCAGTATATATATATTTTTTGTATTTTACCGTATTAATCCCGCAAAGAAAATCTGGCTCTGCATTTAACCTATTCGAAGTGAGCACACACACACACACACGTAAAGAGTGAGCATGCACACATTTTTCCATTATTTGGGAATCTAACCAGTGGCCTTGGCAACTGGTGCCCAAGACATGCACATTAGGTTAACTGGCTGCTCCAAATTGCCCCTGGGTGTGAGTGTGAGCGGAATGGTTGTATCTTGCACTGTGTTGTTCTGGTGAATTGTTCTTGGTGTACCCTGCCTTTACCCAGTGTGGGCTGAGATAGGAACCAGCCTCCCTGTGACCCTAGTAGGATTAGGCAAATGAGTGACAGAATGAGTGAGGCAATTACTATGACATAAATAAATATGTAAATAAATACATTTAAATCATTTCGAATCTTTGTGTGGCTACTTCTTTTTGTGGCATTTTTCCTCACTGTAACTAGATTTGTTGTTCCAGCTTAGAACCTCTACAATGATCCAACCTGGATCCAGAAACGCTTAATGTAACCATTTCTATTTTTGTTTGTGTATGTTTTGATCCAGTCTCTTGTTTGGATATTAATTCTAGTGGTCACCGTATCCAGTCATAACGGATGAGATAAACATGTAAGTGGAGAATCATGTCGAAGGTTGCATGATTAAAAACAAAAGCAGTGGTTTCAGGATTAGACTGCAGGAACACATTGCAGTGATTCAGATTTCCTGAAAAAGCAGCTATAAAAAGAGTCAGTGAGATGATTCCTCATGAAGCAACAATAGCATTTGTTTGTAAATGGACATAATAATATATATTAAAGCAACAGCTAAATATATATGTATATGTGTGTGTGTTCAGGTAATGGGAATTGTGACTGCGGTGAGTGTAGGTGTCATGCCAGATGGGCAGGCGAATATTGCAACTGCAGCACTAGCACACACACCTGTGAGTCAGTGGACGGGTCGGTCTGCAGCGGACGTGGGAAGTGCGTGTGCGGGAAGTGCGAGTGTTCTGTTCCCGGAGCTTCAGGCGATAAGTGTGAAAAGTGTGCTACCTGTGGAGATGTCTGTAGCTCAACCAGGTACATACACTCTTCCTTTCTCTCACACATCGAATAAACAGGTTTCTTGCCATATTGTGTTTGTGTAGTCGTATTCCTAAATATAGATACTCAGGTGCAAAACTAGTCTCCTGTATATATTTTTCTGTTTTTAATAGGTATATGTCTTGATATGTTTTTAATAATGTCCTATGGCTTTTTTTTCTTTTTTTCATTCACACCATATACGTATACACTCCCAGCCACTTTATTATGAAAACAAGTTCTATGGAAGTAAAATAGGGCCAAAAGTCATTGATGCAAATCGGTGTGTTGAATCACAGGAACTGAATGTTACAATAACAAAACCTGTTGTTCTGCACTGCAATTTGCTGCAATTTGCAAAAAAATCCAACAACACTTGTAATACCTAATTTTTTTTTTTATTTTACTATAATATTTTATTTATTTATTTATTTATGTATATTTTAACCAGCATTCAATGTTTAAAACACAAATATTCAGCAACCTGAAATACAGATCCAAACTACTCGGTTGCTAAATGTTGATTATTCAGCAGGTAATATTCACAAACACAAGCTGCCAAAAAATTCATGTATTAAAATTTAGGTGTTAAACTGAATCCAGGTGGGGGCAGTGGGGACCCGGTGGTAGGGTGCTGGATTACTGATCCCAAGGTTGGGGGTTCAAGCCCCACTATCAACAGGCTTTCACTGCTGTCCCCCCAGTGCAGCTAACTGGGCTATCAAAAGCTGGCCATGTCTCTCACTGTCTGTGGTGAGAGGCATGTAAAAGAACCATTGCTGACTTTCGTCAAGAGTAGGCTGCATAGCTGTCAGCATGTTTCTGCCCTGCGATAGCCTGGTCAGCTGTCCAGGGTGTACTCTGCCCTCGCCCAGAGTCGGCCAAGATGGGTGCCAGCCTCCCCGCGACCCTAATTAGGATTAAGAGGTTCTGTAAATGAATGAATGAATCCAGGTATTAAAATTCAGTTGTAAAAATTAAACTGTCAAAATTCAGGTGTTAAAATCCAGGTATTAAAATCCAGGTGTCAAAATCTGGGTGTTAAAATTCAGGTGTTAAAATCAAGGTGTTCAAATGCAATTGTCAAAATTTAGGTGTTAAAATCCAGGTGTAAAAATTCAATTGTCAAAATCCAGGTGTTCAAATCCAGGCATTAAAATCCAGGTGTTAAAATTCAGGTGTTAAAATCAAGGTGCTCAAATACAGATGTCAAGATTCAGGTGTTAAAATTCAAGTGGGGGCGGCACGGTGGTTGGTATGTCTGCCTCTCAGCAAGAAGGTCCCAGGTTCGATTCCCGGGCTTGGGCATTTCAGAGTTTACATGTTCTCCCCATGCTTGCGTGGGTTTCCTCCGGGTACTCCAGTTTCCTCCCACTGTCCAAAAACATGCACAGTAGGGTAGTTCCAAATCGCCCCTAGGTGTGATTGTGAGTGTGAATGGTTGTATGTATGTTCGCAAACTGTCCAGAGTGTACCCAGCGCTCGCCCAGAGTTGGCTGAGACGAGGCGCCTGCCTTACCGCGACCCTAATTAGGATTAAGCAGCTTAGTAAATGAATGAATGAATCCAGGTGTTAGAAATTCAATAGTTAAAATCCAGGGGTCAAAATACACTTGTTGAAATCCAGGTAAAAATTCAGGTTTTCGCATTCAGGTACTCAGGAAGAGCAATGGATTGCCGATACAGACTAAATGTCTCTGCTGTTTGTATTTGCACGCCACCAGCAATCTTTACATGCAATATTTTGCTCTTCCTGAGTACCTTGATGTGAAGACCTGAATTATAACACCTGGATTTAAAAACCTGATTTTTTACCAGACTTTAACCACCTGAATTTTTGGCAGCTGGTTCTTCTTTCAGCAAACCTTAAACTAATCATCTCGTGAGATAAATCCTCTGAAGTGCGGACCTGTGTGTGCTATGTGTAATCGTGTGTGTGTGTGTGTCTCTCGTAGGTCTTGTGTGGAGTGTTATCTGAAACGCGATGAACCCTCAGAAGAGTGTGTCCATAAGTGTAACGCTGTTCATACCACTGTCACCAACTCAACAGGTCAGTCTACACTTCCTTTTTTGATTTCTGAAAGTGCATTTTTTGCATGTTGTATGCATGCGTTCCTTATTTAGATACATATCATTCATATAATCAGAGCATTCGCTGTTAATATTGTTCACAAACAATTCGTAAATCATATAATAGATAACCTTTAGGCACATCTGCTACAATATATTTCATTTAATTCTCCGAACCATTTTATCCTTTATTAGGGTCATGGGGAGGGTGCAGTCCAGACACACAACCATTCACACTGGGGTAATTAAAAATATCTAATTAGCCTAATGTACATGTTTCTGGGCCATGGGAGGAAACTGGAATGCCTGGAGGACACAAGCATGGGGAGAACACTTCACACAGAAATGCGCTCACCGAGCATGGAAGTTCTTGCTGTGCTAACCACCACCACGCCATCGTGCCGCCGGCTCAGGATAATGCTGTAATCAGTTAAACATAATATCGTAATACTGCTTGATAGTTTCTCTTCACTATTCAGTGATGTCCACCTTGCATTTGGAAGACAAGATGTTTATTGCTCAGGCTGATCAACTTTAATGTTTTTTAATATATACTCATTCATAAACTTGTTTGTTACCTGCAAGTTGGGAAAGGAGCAACACAAGCCTGGGAAAGTTGTGTAATACTCAAAAAACTTTCCAGCCTCCCAGCAATCCCATAACATGTCAACATGACTATGCTACATGCCATTTATATCAATCCAGAGTGAACCTGAACCAGGTCTGTGCATGTGGAAGTCAGAATGTCAGACATAATACTAATAAAGTTCAGCAGTATGGACGTTTTCAGATTCTCTACACATTCTGTGTAATCCTGTCTTGTACACAGACAAACACCCAAGCTATAGATTAGGGCTTTTGACACTTAACAGAGATGTACAAGTCACTGAGGCTGTTGTACAAACAACACTATTGTTGGGCTTCAATGAATACAAGCCCGTCAAGTGTCTTGACAAAGACAGGCCAATAAAAGAGCCCTCAGTCTGGGGTGAGGATGTATCATTAATCTCCAACTGAGATATACAATGCATAAAAACACTGCCAGGTTGTATTGAGGTCATCACAGGGAATCTGAAAAATAGAGAAAGGTGCCTTTTACAATGAAAAATTGGTTGATACAGATATATGATCTGACCCTGAACAGCTCGCCAGGCCACTGCAGGGCCAACACACTCATACGTAGGGGCGGTTTGAGACCACCAATCAGCCTACTGAGCATGTTTTTGGACTGTGGGAGGAAACCGGAGTAGCCGGAGGAAACCCACGATAGCACGGGGAGAACAGACTCCACACAGAAATGTGGGCTGACCATCTTAGCCGACTCCGGGCAAAGGCGGGGTATACCCTGATTTACGAATGACAACGGTGGTTCTTTTACATGACTCTCACCACAGACATGACTGGCCCTTGATAACCCAGTTAGCTGCACTGGAGGGCCAGTAACAACTTGGTGATAGTGGGGCCTGAACCCCTGACCTTTAGATCAGTAAGCCAGTACCCCACCACCTTGCCACCACTGCCCCTATATTACATTACATTATGTAATATTATGGTATATAATATATATTAGGAGGGCGGCACAGTGGCGCAGTGGTTAGCACGTCCGCCTCACAGCAAGAAGGTCCTGGGTTCGATTCCCAGCTCGGGC
>JAOUQZ010000004.1:22653308-22666107 GCA_028564935.1 Neosilurus hyrtlii
TGTGTGTGTGTGTGTGTGTGTGTGTGTGTGTGTGTGTGTGTGTGTGTGTGTGTGTGTGTATGTGTGTGTGTGTGTGTTTCCTCCGAGTACTCTGGTTTCTTCCCGCAGACCAAAGACATGCACATTAGGCTAGTTGGTTGTTTCAGATTCCCTGTGAGTGTGAGTGTGGTTGGATGTGTGCACGTTGGCCTTGCAGTGGTCTAGAAAGTTGTATAAGCTGTACCCTGCCTTTGCCCAGAGTTAGCTGCGATAGGCTCCAGCAGTTTGCCAGAGGATTGAATGAATGGATGGATGAATGGATGGACGGTAATTAAGATCCAGGTCTATTTTTTTTAATTGCATCCTCAGTCTGAACAGTCATATTAGAATTCATGACTTTTACTTCACTCTTGATTGACACTCGTTGCAATTCTCTACGTTTGTTTATGTACACCATCACGCTGTTTGTGACATCTTGGTTATTATTCTTATGCACAGAACCGTCACCGGTCCACGATAGAATTTGATCCAAACAGGAATAGCAATAAATCCGAATTGAGCAGTAAGGCCTGAGTTGCAGTGTGAATGATGACAGAGTGCTGAAATACATGCAGCATTAATGAAACACTGGCTGTCCTTAAAGTAGTGTTTGTTCGGTAATAATCCTCTGAGTTGTCAGATCAAATTAAGGCCAATTAAAAGGAGTATGTGAGGATGGACACAAGACTGGAAGACTGAGTGAGCATCTGGAGTTTGTCCAACATTTCAGCTGTTTTTCACTTTTTCTGAGGCCTCTGTCTCAATGGGAGGCACAAACAGGATAATCTGCAGCGTGGAAGAATCTCTTGCCTTCTATTCTCTCTCTCCCTCTCACCCCCCCTTCCCATTTCTGCTGGAAGTCTCCAGTAACACGTATACTACATAGACATGTATATCTATAATTACCACCTATGCAAACATGTGATTAACAGGCCAGTATATTTACAGCCTTGCAGGGTGAGCAGTGACGAGTGCTAATCTCAAGCACACACACACACACGCCCACAACTCCATACTGTTGGTATCCTTGTGGGGACCTCAAAATGCTATGCCAATCATAAATCTAACCCTAACTTTACCTTTACCTCAGTGGGGGGGAAAAGTCAGAAAGGAAGAAAGAATATTCATCTTTGGCTATTTTTTTCTTGAAAATTTCCTCCCAGGGACCAGGCAAGTCTTTCTAGAGGTCAAATCAGGTCCTGACATGTTGTGCTGAGATTATTTCCTTCCAGTAATGTGCATGATTTCATTTCTGATGACTCAGTATACCAAGACTTCAAAACACAGTCTGGATTTCTACAAGAAAGTAAACATGAATCCAATGACATACAATTATTAACTGGCTTTGAATTGATGATTACATTGCCCCCCCCCCCCCCCCCCCCCCCCCCCCCAAACACACACACACACACACACACACACACACACGCACGCACGCACGCACGCACGCACGCACACACACGCACACACATACACACCGTCCCTGAATTGCATGAATGTGAAGAATGTAATACAGCTCTCAGAAGTAAAGACAGTCCCAAGAATTTAGCCTTCAGGCTCGTCTCAGTGACCCAGACTACTGGAGAAGACACTCTGAAGCACACTTTCAGAAGCGCTCCTCCAGTCATTTGGACAGGTCTATACATGCTCGCATTCAAAGCAGTGTCTTTGTATTTTTGTCACTAGTTTAGGTGTTTGATTACACTTTCATGTCATTGTGCACAGAAAGAGACCCCAACTCTCAAACGGATTTGAAAACTTTGAAATATTAGTGTATATGAAATACGACCTAGTGGTGCTCTCTTTCTGTCTGTGGGGCTTTTTACTCGAGGCTCTGTCATATACACCACACAAGAGGTATACAACAGGGCCACGACAGAAAATTGGGCAAATTTCTGTGGGTGTGTGTTATGAAGCTCACATGTTGTGTAATGAAAAAAAGGCGTAGGCCCTTATGGTGGAGTTCTGAATATCTCAATTCCACATTACAGACCCGGCCCATGTACCCCAAAACAGACATACAACACATACTTTATATACGAACGCAGCTATGCAGCTTCCAAATCCGCCCCACCCAAACCGCCATCAGACCCTTCTGTCGTAGTGCTTCTAAATTCATATGGCAAAAAATAAATAAAAAAATCACAAGTCATTTGTAAAAGGAGCTTTACATATTAATCAGGGATGGCACTGTCTGATTGGTTCACTGTCTTGTGGTTAACAGACCAAGTGGATAATTCTTGGATGCTCATTTGGGAGATTTGTGTAGTGATCGAAAGAATGAGATCGCAGAAACAAGCAACCGAAATAAGTTTCCTTCAGAGGGAATCTGGGCTTCCCAGGAGGGAACTCAGGGCAGAGACGCTGGTCCTCCACATAAAAAGGAGTCAGATGAGGTGGGAGGAGGCCCTGAGGCAGACCTAGAAATCCCTGGAGGGATAATACATCTCGTCTGGCCTGGGAATGCGTTGGGATTCCATAGTAAGAGTTGGAGAGTGTCGCTGGGGAGAGGGATGCCTGGGTTTCCCTCTTAGACTTGTTGCTTTAATAAGCTAAAGAAGATGGATGGATGGACTGACGGATGGATGGTTGAATCAAAATGGCAGACAAAAACTCATAGTTGGACACTTTAAAAATGAAAAACTAAACCATAAAAAAAATCCAATTTTAGTTTGCTTTTCCTGTGTTTCACCATAGTACATACTATAACGGTGAATGAATTTCAAAGCATACATCTTATTTATTAAATAAACTTGTATATCGTCTTAAATACTTTTCAAGTTATTTGTTATCTCTATATGTGATGTTTTGGGTTTTTTTTGCTTCGATTCAATTCTACCAGGCATTCATTCATGTTTGTGTAACCAGAATTGCTGTATGTGTGTTTCATCACAGATAAAGGCGTATTCCTTCTCGAGAGCGTATCTTTGCACCTCTGTCTCTTTGCCAACTCTTCTGGCATCTCATTGGCCAGCTGTGATCGCCCAACTGCTGGCTTGCTCTGGAAATGGGTGTCCCGCCATCGTCTGTTCAACCTAGGTACCAGCAAGTGCATGGCCATCAATTCTACGAGCCAGAAGTCCGAAGTGGGCATGTTCCAGTGCGACGTTCTCTTACACTCCATGTGGTGGCGCTGTCACGGCTACACGTTGTATGGAACCACGCAGAAGAAACTCGTAGTGATGGGCTCCCGTGTAACAGTACAGAGGTCTCTCATGCATGAGTGGAGGATCTATGGCGAGCTTGGAGAGGCTCCCTGTACTTACCCCTATGAAGGCAAGTTGTGTTATTACCATGTTGTTATGGAGATGTGTGTTTAAATTGTTTTAGAAAAGCATATATGGACATTAAAGCGGGAACAACTTAAATTACAAAAAGAGGATGAGAAGTCTTGTCCAAATGCAAATGGTTATCCTATTCATAAACAAATGCATGAGTCATTCATTTGCTGATCCTCTTAATCCTAGTAAGGGTCGAGGGGATGCTCAAGCCTATCTCAGCCGACTCTGGGTGAGTGAACAGCTCGCCAGACCATTGCAGGGACAACACACACACACACAACCATTCACACTCACACTAGGGGGAATCTTGAACAGCTAGTTAGCCTGATGTGCATGTCTTTGAACTGTGGGAGGAAACCATTGTACCTGGAGGAACCTCACACAAGCACATGCAAGCTCCACACAGAAACACCTTAGCCAGGGACTCGAACCCGGGACCTTTTTGCTGTGTGCCATATATAGGATATAACAGACCGCACGAAGATTCAAGTTGGTGTGATTTGTTGTAGTTTGTCTCATAAAAATCCAAAACGGACCAGTGTGCTCAGGTAGCATGCAAGTAATATGCACGTTCTCTCCATCGGTGTTCTTTAATACGGTATGTTTGGATCAAAACCAATTTTAAACGTATCTTGCTCTGTTTGTAGAAATCCACACTCTGCTGGGGAACGCTCAGGGTTTGCCCTGCACTCTTCCTTTCCAGTACAGTGGAAAGTGGTTCTGGGAGTGCACTTCAGAAGGCAGAGAGGATCAGCACCTCTGGTGTGCCACCACGAGCAACTATGACCAGGACCAAAAGTGGGGATTCTGCCCAACTGAAGGTACACACCCAGCATGCAGATCCACACCCAGTGCTACCACGGGGCAAGTACTATTTTCAGGCACCCTAGTCTGTGGTTTAGGTACCCTAAAAAAGGAAATGTGGTGAAGAGAGGTACAGATCAAATCACTTCGGTTCAGCTTTGCCTGCTTTATGTGGTTGTACATAGAGCATTTGTCCCTAATTTTCTCCGCTGTAGCAATTCACACAATTGAAATGACAGGGATGAGAGAGAGAAAACGAGCGAACCGTGAACCAAACCAAGACTGCACCGTTCCTGTGTAGTATTTGATAAATTCTATTTGTACATACTACATGGGAACGGTGTAATCACTGACACAGTTTGTTACGATCACTTAGAGTTAGTGGTGTCATCATCACCATCATCATCATCATCAGCAGCATACAATAGGTTATGGTGCTCCTAAAAATGTTTCACTACTTAATATTCAGGTTTTGGAGGGGGTCCAGAGGAGGGCTATCAAATATATACTAGATTACCCAGACATGGACTATAAAAACAAGATTAGAATGCCTCAGTTTACTGCCCATCTCTTACAGGAGAGAGATAATTGATCTCACATTTTTTTACAAGTGTAGGTCTGGCCAATATGATCGGATTTTAGGTATCTATGTTTCTTTTAATGAAACTGAGTTGAGCCATCCCACCACGGGGTTTTCTTCTGATCGCCTCAAACTTAGGCCCCAATTTTTTCACACAGAATCTCATAAATCAGATCTGCACCAGCAGCTCGTTCAAACCTCAGGTCACAAAATTCTACAACTCCAAATTTGTTTCCAGTTTTGATCCTCACTGGGTCTCGTCCCGTTAATATTGAATGAATTATGAAATTATCTGTAGAAGAACTACCCGCAATTAACAAGGCGAATTGCGGGTAGTGCTTCTACAGATAATTTCATAATTCATTTAATATTAATCTGTGAAATGTAGTCTTTCTTTTTTTCCCCCTTTCTATGGAATAGGTGGGATGGTTTTTTAAAGGCGCTATACGTCTGTTTTCTCCCAAGCTGTCACTGGCTGTATGAATTTTGTCATATATTGTGATATTTTGTCTGTTTATTGGCTTATTCTTGTCATAATTATTAGTTTATTATATCTGCCTGTGACAAAGTTTCATAAATAAATAAAATCGTCATTCTTAGAAATGGAAATAAGCCATAAAAATCTTGTTTTAGTCTGTTTTCCTTGTGTTACAGTGTAGTAATTGGTTTGGTGAGAAGGGAGTCCCACATATGATGGCTTCTTCTCCGAGGCCTGTTTTTAGGTTGTGATTGGTGGAAAAAATTCTAAAACATTCCAAATAATTTGATTGTAAATGTTGTTTTTCGTGCACTAAGTCCAGAAGTAATGGAAGAGACGGCTTACCAGGGCTAGCATGCTAACCTTAACCTCTTAAGACCCAAACTCCGATGTTGTGTGTCTTGTCATTTCTCTACACCACTTTTGTTCCTTACCACCAGATAACTTGTAACCTTGATCAGCCTCACACAAGAAGAAGTTTGGCAAAAGAGTAATACCCAATGGTCCTCATATGAGCATCTTACAAGGACACAGTACAGTTGGGAGGAAATATGATGTCCTCATGTATAGGGACAGTGGGGTCTTAAAGAGGTTAAGGGGCTGGATTAAAAGGGAGCATCAGCCATTTCTTCCAATAATTCTAGACACATTGCACAAGAAGCAACAACATTTGGAGTTAAGCTACATATAGATAGATAGATTATGAATCACATTTATATTACAAGCTCAGTTGTTATCAGATTCACGTGGATCGTGCCTTCTGTATTGCGCAGCACCTGGCTGTGATCCGTTCTGGGAGAGCAGCGTTGAACTGAAAGCCTGTTATCAGTTTAACTTGTACTCTCTCCTCACCTGGAGCCAAGCACTCACCTCCTGTCAGTCACAGGGAGCCAGTTTGCTGTCTATCACACGCACTGCGGAGCACAACTACATCAGAGGTATGCACACACACACACACACACACACACACACACACACACACACACACACACACACAGTTACACACAGTCCACAATTACGAATTTATTGTATCTTCAACCACAATGACCTCAACATCTCTGTTCACAGAAAGGCTTGCAGACATGGGTGTGATTGTCTGGACTGGGCTGAACCACCTCGCTTATGATGGGGGTTGGCAGTGGTCCGATGGATCCCCCCTGGATCTGCTTCAGTATACCTCAGGTCAGAGTGATCAGTACCTTCCTTTCTGTGAGTTCCTGTGCTTGTAATTCGGGTTGTTGTGATTCGATTATAAAACAATTCTTTATTAATGTTGCTTCATCTATATTTTTTATCTCAGATATACTTTTCTTCTTTAAAAATATCATTACAAATAATTACATCTTGAAGACATCAGAAAAAGTTTTATGTTTAATATAAAAGGTGGTTGATTTTCCAGTATGTGGGTCATAGGTAGCCTAATAAACCTCATATCGTGCAAAATCTAAATAGAAATTAATTTGAAACCTTAAGAATCCATCCCGCACTGAGGAAACTGCCCTGTTCTACATCTCTAGATGCCCAGAGTTGGTTAATATCATTATGACTGAGAGATGAGGGAGTAATGCAGAACAGTGCTACATCAAATGAATTATTTTCCAATCCCTAACTGTGAGTGATGACCTGAATAACTGTGCACATTATGATTCACATTGCCCTCTTTTCATTTTTCCTTTTGCTCTCAGACATGACGTCGCTGGTGGTAGGGCAGAACCAGCTGTGTGGGGTGTTTAACTCGGCTCTGGGGACAGGGCACTGGCAGAGCTTGTCTTGCGATTCCGCTTTGCCTTACATCTGCAAGAAAACCCCCAATATCAGCAGAAGAGCCGAGCCTATTGGTAACAAGCTTGACTTATCCATCCATCTTTCCATCCATCTTCAGGCCTATGCATTCATCCATCTGTCCATAGATCCAGACATATCACATACCTCTATTCATCCGCATTATTTTTTTCATCCACATTTATTCGTCTATCTTCCCATCCATCCACCCATCCATGTACCCACCCATCCGTCCATTAATCTATCGATCCACTCACCCATCCATCCATTAATCTGTCCATCTACCTACCCATTCATCCATCCATCCATCTACCCATTCATCCATTTATTTACCTACTACCCATCCATTCATCCATCCAGCCATCCATATATCCACTGATCCATTCATCCATCCAGCCATCCATCCATCCACACACCCATCCATTCATCCATTTATTCATCAAACTAGCCATCCATACACCAATCCATCCATCCAACCATCCATCCATCCATAAATCCATTTACCCATCCATCCATTCATTTATCCAGCCATCAGTCCACCCAATACCTTTACATTCAATATTCCACATCAGATACATTCTCTATCCTTCAATTCATCCAACCATCTGTATCAGATAATTCTCTTCATTTATTTTCCCCTCCATCAATCTGTTTCATGCAGCCACATCATTTATCTCCATTCATCCATGTATTCATTCATTCATCCATCCAGTCAGTCAGCCAGCTATCTATCCAAACATCCACATCAGATACCTCCATTCATCCATATATTTATGTATTATTCTATTTATATATTATTTATGTATTATTTCTTTTATTTATTTACACATACATTCAACTATCCATTTATCCAGCCTTTATCATGCATTTATCTACTTATCCATCTATCGATTCCACATTGTTACACGTCATCTACACATTTTATAGGCCACATCATATCCATCTTTCTATTTAAACATCCCTTTTTTCATCTGTTTTACATTTATCATATATTGAGCTCACATCCTTACATATCACATTCATCTACCTATTTATCCATTCATACTCATCCAGTTCATCTACAGAATCTCTATCAGATCTATCCACCACTCCATCCATTCAACTATCCATCTATCTATCCATATTCCTTCATCTGTTCAACCATATATTAATCTGTCCAGCCATTCAACCATATATTCATCAATCCATTGAGCCATCCATCCATCCATCAAGCTATCCATCTATCAAGCTATCCATCCGTCCGTCCGTCCGTCTATCCATCCATCCATCCATTCAATGGCCCATGTCAGCTAATTTATCCATCCTCCATGCAAAAACCCATTTTTAAACACATATACAGTTTAAGTCTGTGAACCAAAGGAAAGATGATAAGTCTTATTTCTGTATATGATGGTTCAGTGTTTTTTATATTGTAGTCGCAGGGAGATTCTGTTATTTATGGCAGTTTTGAAGGTTATTTCTAAACTGTATTGAACTTGCATCATCTGGGAATGTAAGTTAGATTAAGTTTAGACTATATCCAGTATATGGATAGTAGAGATATAGATAGTATTGGCCTGACGAGCTGTACAGGATGTACCCCGCTCTCGCCCAGTCGGCTGAGATGGGCACCAGCCTCCCCGCGACCCTAATTAGGACTTAGCGGTCGGAAAATGAATGATTGAGATATAGAGAGTATGGTTTTAGATTTACTTATAATAATAATATTGGTGAGTTAGACTATGTTCATGTCCCTTGGTGACCTGAGTGCAGAATTTGAATGTTTACATTGGGCTTTTAAACCTCTGGCCCTCCTGCAGTCTGAATTAATGTAAAGCATACTATATATCATACTATATATTTAATTATTTGCAATGCAAATTAATTTCATTTTAACTGACACCCTGATTCAGATAACTGGCAGTATAAGAGCACTGTGTGTCCTGATGGCTGGATCGATCACAACGGCTTCTGTTATCGATATGTGGCTGAGAAGCAGAGCTGGGACAACTCTTCTAACACGTGCAAGGCTCTCGGGGGTCAATTGACCAGCATTTACTCCCTCTCTGAGCAGGAGCTACTGCAAGGGCTCGTTCTTAACGGTTAGCCGGAATGTCCCGTTTTCTTTTTTCCTCTAATAAGGCTAGAAAGATTCCATAAAATATATGATTGTGATATTAATGAAAGTGTTGCTCATGTGTGCTTACTTCTATAAAGAGGAAATATTCATTTTAAATCAGATATATAATTCAGAGTTATTAATAAATATATGTGCTTTTATAAACATAATCTGTTCTAGCATCTGACTCGAAGGTGTGGATTGGTTTACATATGGAGGCTGGTTCTCCAACAGTTGTGTGGTCAGATGGCGCACCTGTCACTTTTACATCCTGGCAGCGACAGCAGCCTTTTCCCCGACATGAAGACAAACGCATGTGTGTTGCCGCGGACAGGAAGGTGAGATCCTAAAATGGCTGACTAAAGGATATTATATAGATCATAAACTGATGAGGCAGTTGATTATTTTGAATTAAGGGAATTCAATTAAAATAAAATAGCTTTAGTAGGTTGTTTGCATGTGTGTGTATTGCAGAATGGGAACTGGGAGTTTGAGGAGTGTGAGACGATGCATCCAGCAGTTTGTCGTACTGTCGGTCTTGTACCCCTACACCCAACAGGAGAATGGGATGAAGGTTGTCCAGAGGTAGACAGAAAGCAGCTTATTTTATATAGAACCTATGGGAATAAATGATGAAATCACTAAACTCTCTGAATGTTCCCCCAAATTATTTTTATATTGGTGCCATGAGATAAAATAAAGCTTGTTTCACAGCTGGACATTTTAGGGTCATGGGGAGGCTGGTGCCTATCTCAGCCAAAATTGGGCGAAGGTGAGATACTCACTAAACAGCTCGCCAGACTATTGCTGGGCCAACACACACAACCATTCATGGTCACATCCACACTTAGGGGCAATTTGGAACAGCTAATTAGCCTAATGTGCATGTCTTTGGACTGTGGGAGGAAACAGGAGCACCCAGAGGAAATCCACGTAAGCATGGGAAGAACATGCAAACTCCACACACAAGAGGCCGGGACTCGGACCCAAGCACTTTTTGCTGTGAGGCAGACATGCTAACCACTACGCCACCATGCTTCCCCTTGAGTCGATCAGCCTAATTATTTTCCTTCTTTTAACACGTCAACATCAAGAACTAAGTGCCTGCTATATCCCACCCCCTGACAGGTGCCAAGGTAACAGGATAGTTATTGTTATTCATTTTCTTCCCTAATTTTAGTCGTATTCAATTCCCACCTGTCAAGTATTGCCTTCCTTATCACACAACCACCACCATCCAGGGAGGGAGGTAAGCATGCACATGCCACCATTCATGGTCACATCCACACTTAGGGGCAATTTGGAACAGCTAATTAGCCTAATGTGCATGTCTTTGGACTGTGGGAGGAAACAGGAGCACCCAGAGGAAATCCACGTAAGCATGGGAAGAACATGCAAACTCCACACACAAGAGGCCGGGACTCGGACCCAAGCACTTTTTGCTGTGAGGCAGACATGCTAACCACTACGCCACCATGCTTCCCCTTGAGTCGATCAGCCTAATTATTTTCCTTCTTTTAACACGTCAACATCAAGAACTAAGTGCCTGCTATATCCCACCCCCTGACAGGTGCCAAGGTAACAGGATAGTTATTGTTATTCATTTTCTTCCCTAATTTTAGTCGTATTCAATTCCCACCTGTCAAGTATTGCCTTCCTTATCACACAACCACCACCATCCAGGGAGGGAGGTAAGCATGCACATGCCACTTCTGTGTTACCACCCACCTCTTTTCGAAGTGCTGGGCATGCGTGTTTGGGGTGGCCTAACACACTCGGAGGGAAAGCTCTATCTGCCCCCCTTGTACAAATGAGCTCACAGATGCCTATGGTTAGCTTGTGATCGCTGTGAGTGACAGGGAAGTGAGCGTATGCCATCCCTCCCCTCCCATGAGAGCTCAGACAATTAGCTATATATATACACACACACACACACACTTTACATATATATATATATATATTATGGCAAATTGCACTGAAGGCTGTTATTCTCTAGCTGTTAAGTAGGTCTGCTTCTTGAGCTGCTCTTCGTTTGTTTGCGGATCACATGACCACTTGAATACTATACACGTCATGTTTATTTTAGATGTGTTATGTATGTGCATGAAAACACACTGACTGTCCTACAGAATGGTATAGTGTGGTTAGTGATACAAGTAAGGGCTGGTGTGGATCCCTGCACAATGCAAATTGGAGTTTGGGGAGAACTAAAGAGGAACAGGGGTGTGATGCAAGAGCAGGGTGAAGGAGAGAAACAATAGTCTGATTCAGTCATTGACGTGTGTCAGCTTGAACTTTCACTGAACAAGGAACTGGCCTCGTGACACAGACTGTTGGAGAATGACAAACTGACAATGGAGGCAGCAAGTGCAGAGACAAAAGAAGACAGTGTGTGGATTCAGAGAGAAGCGCAAAGGAATACAGATACATACACACGAGCACACAGGCGGATGATATTCTATTTACATGTGGGCTTCAACAGTGACCTTTGGTACACATATACACACACACACACACACACACACACACACACACACACTCACACACACAATCCTGTACTTCTGTCTTTGTGGGAACCTCCATTGACATAATGCTTTCCCTAGCCTCTTACACTGACCATAACCACTACAAGTAGATACCGAATCCCAACCATCACCCTTACCCCTCCCTAAACCTTATTCAAAGTGGAACCATAAAACCAAGTCTTTATTCTCAAACAGTCATTTTAGTAGTAAGAACCAGCCAAAATATCCCCAATTCCTAAAGAAAAATGTCCTCACTCTATTGGTTAATAATTGCATTGACCCTCATGTTACAGACACGCACACATACACACACATACACACACACACACACTAACCGTTTAAAGGGAATAAAAGACAGTAAGTACATCGTGGCAGATGGCTCCAGATCATTTCATGGTAGTGTATGTTACAGGCAGTATGTTCCATAGCTGTGTGTGTGTGTGTGTGTCTGTGTGTGTGTGTGTGTGCCTGTAACATGAGGGTCAATGCGATCAGGGCCAAATGAAGAGCAGTTGTGAAAACAAAGTCATGATGAGATCTGCCCTCTCCTGCTGACCCCGAAGTCAGAAGCCAGCCCAAAAAACTGCTCATTTCTATCTGACTTACACCAGATGGACACAGGGGCCTTCATACTATGTGCATAATTGAGAGGAGATTATGACAAAATGAACATTTGAGTGTGTTTCTCAGGTTTTTCAAGTGTATATGAGGTTATTTCTTTGCATGTTGTGTATCAGTGCTGGGAGTCAACAGAGACAACTAGAAAATAAACCCTGGGACAGTGCATGAACCACCACCGTGTGGGCCATACGTACCTGTTTTGGCATGGAAATGTTCCTGAATCTGGTTTGTGGTCCAGACCAGCTTCAAAATTTAATGGATACTTTCCAGGCCTATACCCCACCCCTCCACCAGGTTTGCTGAAAAGTGGAACAGTGATTTTGCTAACAGACAAGATCCTTTAGGGTGTTACTGTGGTGCAGTGGTTAGCGTGACCCCCTCACAGCAAGAATGTTTGATTCCCAGGCTCGGGGCATTTCTGTGTGGAGCTAACATGTTCTTCCCGTGGGTTTCTTCCGGGTATTCCGGTGTCCTCGACAGTCCAAAAATATGCACAGTACGCTGATTGTCCATTCCAAATCACCCCTTGGTGTGGGTATGAGTGTGAATGGTTGTATTCATGTTGGCCCTGGAATGGTCTGGCGAGTTGTTCAGGGTGTACCCCGGCTTCGG
>JAOUQZ010000004.1:22666207-22682264 GCA_028564935.1 Neosilurus hyrtlii
GTATGAGTGTGAATGGTTGTATTCATGTTGGCCCTGGAATGGTCTGGCGAGTTGTTCAGGGTGTACCCCGGCTTCGGAAGAGTTGGCTGAGATGGGTGACAGCCTCCCTGCCACCTTAATTAGGATTAAGTAGCTTAGAAAATGAATGAATGAATGAAAGAATAAATGAATGAATGAATAAATGAATGAATGAATGAATGAATGAATCCTTCAATATTATATATTAAACAAAATCCTTTAATAAATTCCTGGATCTGGATTGTGATTATGGATCTGATCCAATATTTATTAGGGATTTTCTAAGCCCAGATCTCACCCCTCCACCAAGTATGATGCAAATTAGATCAGTAGTTTTTGTTAACAGAATCCCCTAACAGAAAAAAAATCCTTTAATAATCGTTTGTTAAGAAGCCTTTGATGAATTCTTGGATCCAGATCATGATCCAGATGTGTTCCAAAATATTATGGGTTCTTGCCAGGTTCATACCCATCCCTCCACCAGGATTGGTTAAAATCAGTTCAGTATTTTTTGTATAATTCTGTTTGAAGTTGAACAGCCAAACAGAAGCCGCTGAATATATAACCTCTCTCACCAAGCGGTGGAGGTAAAGAATCTCGAAAGTTCTTATTAATCCTTTTTGTGTCTTTGCAAGTGACTCATTTTTGTGACACATCAGTCAGTGGTGCTCCAGGTTAGTTCTCTTTCTTTGTAATTAAAGGGATGGAAGAGGAAGGGAAACTCCTGCTACAAGATTGCGGACCAGGAGCAGACGTTTGAAGATGCAGTGCAGGGTTATTACTGTAAATCATCTCTTGTCACTATCGAGGACAAGTATGTATATATATATATATATATTTTTTTTAATAATCCCTGCATCATCATCCACAGTAATCTGTTTTAAAACCAGTTCCCAAGCAATTTTATCTCACCGCAGGTTTGAGCAAGCATTTCTGAACAGTCTGATCATCGCAAAGAACGGTTCCATGTCCCAGTATTACTGGACCTCTCTCCAGGACCGGAACAGGACCGGAGATTACTGTTGGTTGATGCAAAACGGTTCCACAACATCTCCTACATACACTAACTGGAACCGTCACCAGCCCTGTGAGTCAGCGGCGCTTTCTTTAAAGGAACCGAAAGCGCATGGTTCAGTACACACTGGAGGAAAGATCACTATTTCAGCTTCCCAAACCAGAATACTGCATACTTTTCAGATTCGATTACACCGAGTTATGCCACCTGGAACATCAGGGTAACTGTGGACTTAACGATTTTACACTGCCGAGTGCTGTTAAACAATCCCGCTATAATTTCAGCCAATCACAAAATCAGAAGAATTACTGGGCGAGCCCGACTACGAAATAAGTCGGGCTAAATGTTATCAGCTGATCCATTAGAGTGTATGTGCAAATGGGTTTCTACATTAGTGAGCAGCTGCTGGTGGTTCATACAGGACGGGAAATTAGGACCAACTGAAGCATATTGCCCTTCACAGGTTTCCAACCACAAGAGCATATCAAATGATTGTGGTGGGCGTGTGCAACTTGTGGGGGGCAGTGCTTGGGTCCTGGGTGATGTTAATCCAATTATTGCAGGCTAGTTTACACGTAAAATTGTGCAGTGTATGCTGAAGGTGCCTTAATAGTAAGTGAATGTATTTACTTTTGGGCAATTAACACTAGTATTAGCCATTAGCTGGTTGGCTGCGATGGGTTCCAGCTTTCCCGTCACTATTGTAGGATTAAACGGTCCGGCAATTGAATGAATGGATTAAATACTAGAGCTACTGTGCCCAGATGATGCGACACAGCTGGCTGAAAACTCCCTTGTGAGGGGTTTTCTTGCGCAGCTGACACCCTTGCAAGGGATTTACACTGTTCACTGTATAGTTAAAAATCTGGAATAATATGAGCTCTTCTGGATTGTGACCAAATAGTGGTCTTTCCTCTAGGTGTACACTAAACCATGTTTATCTAATTCTTTTTGTTGATGTTTGGGATGTTTCCTTTAGGATTCCTAATAATACAATATTCTCTATAATACAACTGACTGTAAAGATTAGGGATCTAAACATGGCCTCTGTGGTGTAATATGTCATTAGATGTGATTATGTTCTGTAGTAGTGACCGGAGGAGGCTGTGTAGCAATAACAGGAGGGCAGCGTCTGGGGCACTGGGAGGTGAAGAACTGCAAATCCTATAAGGCCTTAGCAGTGTGTGAGCAGAGCGTAAGCAATTTCCACGATGTCTTCATTCCTATATCGCATGTAGACTGGTTTGCACCCTGTAAGGACGGATGGGAGAGTCATCCTGGCCTGCAACACTGCTACAAGGTCTGAGATGAATCACAGCATCAATAAACATACATCACGTACATACAAGAAACCTGACCTAGAGAAACTGCTACCGCTAAATAATTAGGATCCATGTGCAGTATTTGTATGATGGGAATGTGTATGAGGTTTTCTAGTTGTACTCTTGTTGTGTTTACTGAGATATGGTAACATTCGGTTTGTTTGTCGGGCCTCTCAGGTGTTCCACAACGAGAAGATCTTGATGCGGCGCTCATGGTCTGAAGCGGAGTTTTTCTGCCGGGCTCTCGGCGCAGACCTCGCCAGCTTTCACTATTACGATGAGCAGACATTTGTCAAACAGCTCCTGACTAAGATGTTTGACAGGTTGGCTCTTAGGAACTTCACCGCCATCTCGATTTATTTCTGGCTTATTTTGTCATTTTGGAATCACTTGTGTTTCAGTGACTGCAAACTTCAGTGATCGGCTTCCTTTCACACTCTCTCTTTCTTTCTGTCTCTTTCTGTTCTTCTCCTCCAGTACAGAGGGTCGTTGGTTCTGGGTTGGCTTCACTAAAAGAGATCCACAGTCTGCTGGAGCCTGGGAGTGGTCAGATGGAACACCAGTAAGTACTGGAATATACTTGATGTTCAAAAGGCTTCTGCACTCACATAATTGTTGCTGTGAATTCCCAGGGCTCTTTTAGCACATCCACCTTGCGGCGTTGTCAGAAATTACGCAGTACGTACTCGAGTTGCAGTACCAGCAAAAACTACGGCGGCAGTGTTCCCCATCATAGGGATTTTCAAAAGTCTCACATATCGTCCTCTGTGCCTCTGCCTTTCTTTCTTTCTTATTTTTTTTCCCTGTTTGCCTTTTTGATCTGTCTTTCCTCAACTCACAACACAGAGGTTTTTTTTCTCACTGTGATAATTTGTCAAACTGCCACCTGGTGGAACCCTTGAGATTGACATAACGTGTGAACTCAAGTATACTGTGGTCAGTACTGTAATTGTGGAGCAACAGTGTCAGAGTCATTTCAATACATGTTAAGTATATCCCAAAGGAGAGAGAGAGAGAGAGTCTGTGAAACACATAAGAATAGCCAGAGGAATGCAGACGTCAGGTCTTTATTTTTTGGACTGTAATGTGTTTTATTTTTTGCTAATATTTGCAATAGTACCAAATGGATGAGTCAACTTCATCAAGTGCCCTCAAGGTACAGACTGTTTGTAACCAGTAGATGATGTTTTGAGCCTGAAGACTCCCTTGGCTATTTCTGGTGGTGTCTTTTATTTTAGGCGTGTCAAACTCATTTTCACTGAGGGCCCCATCGTTAAATTTAAAGGTGATCGAGGGCCGGATAATCACTGAACATCTATTCTAAAAGGGCTTAACAGCGATAAGCTAGCATGCAATCTTTCTTGAGTCATGAATGATTAGCTGTTTTTTTGAAATAGGTTGCCGCCACCTAGTGGAAGGATGTTGAATTACGTTTCATGGTAATGGTTGATGCAAAGAATGTACAATAATCATATTCTTTGAAAGCCACATGAAATGAGCCACTTGAAATAGGTTTGACACCTATGCTCTATTTGAATATTACCTCCAGTATGTTAAGTGCAGTTTTACAACAGAGCTATCTTGAGGTTTTGCAGAAATGTGGCAAGGGGTGAACCTTTTTTTTTATCCATTGTATATTTTGGCTCCCTGTGTACAAACGTTAATGTTTGGCATGAAGGAAACACTTTAAGGTGGTCCTGACAACCAATATACGGTCTGGAGACCCTTTGTGATAGAGAAACTGCCAGAAATAGCTGAAGGAGTATTGGAAACTGCTGCCTATGTTCTGAATGCCCCTGCTCCAGGTATAAAGGTAGTACCGTCTCCAATATACTGCTTCCACCACTCGAACTATTATTTAGTTTGAAACTGCCAAAGTTGCTTCAGTGTTATAACACATAGATCCCCAATTTTTATAAAACTGGTCATTTACATCAGCAGGGATGGTTTCATCACAGCACAGTGATTTAGTTTACAGCTCTAAAAACACTTTTAGGTGTCTTGGTGATTTTTAATACTGATGAATATAAACTCAATTTTCTAAATGGGTTCACTGAACTGTGCCCTCCAGTGGTCATGTGATTTGGGCTCAGTTGCTCAATTTAAATGATGAGCTCTGTTCAGCGTTCTATGAATGATTGTCTTACAGGTGGTGAAATCATTCATAGAGGACAAGAATGAGGATATGAGCACTCATGATTGTGCTGTGTATAGCGATCTAACCAACGCTCTCACACCCCAACCCTGTGACGCCAAACACGAATGGATCTGCAAGGTGCCCAGAGGTGAGTTTCAGCTTGGCCATGCATGAAAGTGTGTGTGCGTGTGTGCGTGTGTGTGTGTGTGTGTGTGTGTGTGTGTGTGTGTTGACATACTATTTTTTATGAGTTAATTGTTGAATTTTATTAGAGTTTAATTACAAGATTAATTAGTCCCTGCTTTTTTTTTCAGGTGTCGAGTTAACAAAGCCTTACTGGTACAACAATCGTAAGTGACCAGTGATGCACATATTAATATTATTTTCTTATTATTAATATTATTGACTTCTGTGAAATTTTCCCATGAATAACATTCGTGATATAAAAAAATCAGATAACAAATTACTTTATTATTGCCTCTAACATTAGTATAGGCTTTAATATGGTATAACCTGATACTCTGCCCTCGCCCAGAGTCAGCTGAGATGGGCACCAGCCTTAACATGGATGGCAACAAGAAACACGAACTGGTTACACGGATAATTAAATTAACAAGTGCTGAGACAAATGAATTCAGTGAAAACCCAGTGTTAACTTTTCCTGCTTTCGTTCCAGACTATAGTTGGGAAAAACAAGGGAGATATTTTTATTAATTTCCTCCAGGGCTGAAGTTGATCTCCCCTAATGGGCATCTGATGAACATTTTGCTCCAAGTACATGTTTCAATCCATGCACAGACCACCTCCAAAATGCAAAGGCTTGTTACTTGTACTGCACCCCACTCTAGAAACATTGCTCACAAACAAACAGCCAAACTGGTGGGAGGGGCTTATAGGGGGAGGGCAAGGTAAAAAATGTAAATCCTGTGAGCAGGAGAAATGAGCAGCCCACTTCTAGTCAGAGAGCATCTAAATATTCAAACTTCATCTAGAGAGGTACCAAACAGCTGACACAACACTAACATGGGCCTTTAGAATTTTAGAACTTCAAAATGTTTTTAACCAATAAACGGAGTTTTGAGCCACTTGTGTCTCACTCATTCACTCAGTCATTTGCTGAACCATTTAATCCTACTAGGATCACAGGAAGACTGGTGCCTATCTCAGCCAACACTGGGCAAAGGCGGGGTACACCCTGAACAGCCCACTAGACCACACCAGTTCACACTTACACCAAAGGGCAATTTGGAACAGCTATTTAGCCTAATGCGCATGTCTTTGGACTGTGGGAGGAAACTGGAGTACCTGGAGGAAACCCACACAAGCACAGAGAGAACATGCAAACTCCACACAGACATGACCCAGCCCGGGAATCAAACCCAAGACCTACATTTTTTCACCTTTTTCCTCCAGCATTGATGTGTTTCATCACAGTATAGTGACATCATTTACTTTATAGCTCAGAACACAAACATTCAGTGATAAGTCTTCAGGCATTATTGCCAATGAGAGTGAATGGTGGTTCGCTAGTTAACACAATATGTACATGCATAGAGAACGAGCCATGGGTGTTCTACCGGGGAGCCGAGTACTACTTGGCCAGCCAGGCGTTCCCTTGGGAGTCTGTGTTGTTCGCCTGTAAGATGACGGGTGCAGATTTGTTGTCCTTGCACTCGAAGGATGAACTGGCGTTCATCAAAGAACGTATGTTAAAAGTAGGTAACACACAGACACACACACACACACACACACACACACACACACACACACACACACACATACAGTGCCAGAATGGAATTTATTTCATTCAATGTATGGCATGCTAGGCTCCTTCAGACTGGGGTGTAGACTGGATGGTTACTCTAGTCTTTTTTAGGCTGCTCAAAGTACTTCCGAATGGTGGATTGGTCTAACAGCTAACAGTGCACATGATGGCTTCAGGTGAATTTGCATATTCATATTGAATAAAGATGTTTGTGTACACCATAACGTACCGTATTTAAAGCACTACTCTATCTCATATAGTCATCCACTGCTTATATGTGAGTTCATGAATGCATGTCTGAGTATATTCTCCTGGTCATATGTGTGTCTCTGTGTCCTCTAGTTGGACTGATGGAACAGCTCTAGACTATGAGAACTGGAAAAACGGAATGCCTTCTAGACATCCTGGACAAAACTGCATCTCTATGTCTCTGAATGGTCAGCAGCATTAAAACATTTCCTGGTGCTCTCATGCAATATATAGTGCCCACTATATTTTCACTAACCACACACATTCTGCGCAGGAGAGTGGTCCACAGGTCGCTGTGGGGATCTTCACGGTTACGTGTGTAAACGCAGGACCGTATCATTGGTGGAGACTCCACGGGAGCCTCATTTTATCGGCGCCTGCCCAGAAAACTGGTTCTACTTTGGCCACAAGGTGAAACATGGACGACCACCAATTATTATTTGTGCTATGGCAGAGCCGTGTCCAGGACTCAGTTTAATTAAGAGATAAAAACACCCCAGAAAATTATATAGTCGGTATTAACTACACTACCGTTTCAGAATATTTTTTATCATTCATTCATTTATTCATTTAATCAATCATTCAGTGGCTGAACTGCTGAAGCCTATCTCAGCCGACTCTGGGAGAAGGCAAGGTACACTCTGAACAGCTTGCCAGTCCATTGCAGCGCCAACACTCACACAACCATTCACACTCATACTGAAGCCTAGGGGCATCTTGGAACAACCAGATAGCCTAACGTGCATGATCTTGGACTGTGGGAGGAAACCCACTGAAGCGCAGGGAGTACATGTAAACTCCACAAGCCCTCACTGAGGCTGGGTGTCAAGCCCAGGACCTTCTTGTTGTGAGTCGGAAGTGCTAACCACTATGCTGTTGCGCAACCTCCATTTTAATTTTTTTATTTTTTTAGTTTTACTGAAATATAAACAGTTCAAGCCCAGTGACTGAACTAGGTTGTATTTCAGAACCACTTCAGAAGAAAAGAATAAAACAGTATGCTTCAAATCACGGAATTGCCTCGGCAGTCTCCAAAATGAAACCCCATTAAGCTGGTCTGGGATGAGACGGACAGAAGGGTGTAAGAAGGCAAAACAACCAGTACATTTGTGGGAAGGTCTGCACAAGGGTCAGCGTTGGGAAGAACTTCCAGAACAATATTTGATTTTTATCATGAGTGTGTTTATAGACTTATCTGCCCAAGGTGGCAGGTGACTTTGATGAGTCAAAAATGTGGCTGTGTTAAACAGAACAATCACACAATTTTTTTAGCTGAGCTTTGAATTCATGGCAATCATCCAGGAGAACACAAGTTTCAACAGTTCAGTCACAGTTACAAAACGTCTTATTGTTGTTAATGTTTCAGCTTGTGACTGAATTCAACAGTGCAATTGTTTTCACTGGCACTTTGGACCTGTCCAACAGTTAGTAATGGCTCCGTCGCTCCCAATAGTACTGAATGACAATGTTTCCATTGAAAGTCCTACCCCTCTTCCTGACTTTGTTTGGTTGATGAGTGGGAAGTGGCATTGATGAGGCTGGCGATGTTCCGAAAGTTGGACTATTTTCTGCTGAATATACTCTGGGAAAAAACCTGTACGGTTAGTTTGTTTTTGCACCTGCTGTGAATGCTAAACTTCACAGGCTTTGGATAGAAAATAGACACGGCCCTAATTTTGGCTTTTCCTATACAGTTAGATTTGTGTCTACTTGCTAATGAGGTTTCTTATCTCACCTTTTGATTTGATTTGCTAGTGTCTGTTGCTGCATCTCCCATCCCGACCTGAGGAGGGGAAGAGCTGGACAGATGCTCAGTCCATTTGCAGTAGCTTCCAAGGCATGCTGGTTACAATTGAGAATGAGATTGAGCAAGGTGAGGATGTGCACTGCACAGTGACTTGGAAATCAATACACAAAATCTATTAATAGTGTTAATTATTTGTTTTGTTTAAAGCCTACATCACCATGTTGCTTCACGGCCAGTTGGAGGGAGTCTGGATTGGCTTACAGGATACAGACACCATGAAATGGACGAATGGGAAGCCTGTAACCTACACTAACTGGTCACCTGTAGAACCAGAGCACTCTGTTACTGTAGGTGAAGATTGTGCTTAGCTCAAGAAAAGAGATTGTGGGAATTTAAGTTTGTGATTAGACCTCTGTGTGTCTACAGCAGGATGAGTGGTTGAGTCAGGGGACTGAACCATTGTGCACTGTTCTCTCCAACACTCACAACTTTCACTTCACGGGGAAATGGTACAAGGAGAAGTGCTCTCAGAGTGGCTATGGCTTTATCTGTGAAAAACCACAAGGTGTGATCACATCTTCATGCACTGCCTATGTCTAGCTGTACTTTTTACCTGAATATATAAAGGACTAATTGTCTTTTTTTCTCATCTCAGACAAAACCAAGCGCCCATCCCAATCATATCCAAGCCCTGCCTCTTTAGAACACTCAGAGTACAAGAACCGGAGTTACCGTGTTATTAATGGCAACATGAGTTGGTACACAGCCCTGAGTGCTTGTGTAGAGAAAAATGCAGAGCTTGTTAGTATCACTGACCCGTTTCATCAAGCCTACCTCACTGTACTTGTCAACCGACTGGGAGCCCCTCACTGGATCGGACTTCTGAGTCAGGATGTAAGTATACCTATCCAGTAGAGAGCGAGAGAGTGTGTGTGAGAGAGAAAGAGCGAGAGAACTGAACAAGTCCCCCTCGACAGGATGGTATAAATTATCGTTGGATTGATGGCAGTAATAATATGTTCACACACTGGGACACCGTAGATGATGATGGCGACAGTTCTTTGGTGATGGGAAATTGTGTTTACATTGACATCAATGGTGGCTGGAGAAGAGCTGAGTGTGAAATGCCGCTTCCAGGAGCGCTGTGCCACATACCCCCACCAAGTGAGTTCCCTTCCTTCTTCCTTTCCTCCTCTTCCCTTCCTTTTCCTGTCCTGTCCTTCCCTTCCATTTCATGCCCTTCCCTTCTCTTTCCAGTGCTTCCCTTCATTTCTCTTTTCTTAAATCCCCTTTCCTGTCATTCAGTTTTCTTCTCTTCCCTTCTCAGTCCTTCCCTTCACTTCTTGGCCTTCCATTTTTCTGTCATTCCTTTTTCTTCTATTCCCTTCTCTTCTGTTCTCTTCACTTCACCTTCCTTCTCTTCCCTTCTCTTCCCTTCCATTCACTTCAGTTCACTTCTCTTCTATTCTCTTCTCTTCCCTTCCTGTCTCTTCTCTTTTCTTCCCTTCTGTTCTCTTCTCTTCTTTTCTCCTCTCTTCTTTTCTCTTCCTGTCTCTTCTCTTTTCTTCCCTTCCATTCCCTTCTTTTCTCTTCCCTTCTCTTCTTTTCTTTTCTCTTCTCTTCCTGTCTCTTCTCTTCTCTTCCCTTCAGTTCAGTTCACTTCTCTTCTCTTTCCTGTCCTGTCCTTTTCTTTCATTTCCTTTCTTTCTACACACACTCATACACTTTTATCTACATCCCTGTTTATTACCAAATTAAAATTCCACCCTGAGCATCTTCTAGATCATTCCATCTTCCTCTTTTAGAAAGTATAGCATTCTCCTCAGAAGTGGTGTGCCCGGAAACATGGGCAAAGTTCCGTGGAAGCTGCTACAATTTCCAGCCCATTGTCTTAAGACTGCCTCTAGAGGAAGCCAGAGAACACTGCAGGAAAAAAGGTACTGCAGGCCAGGTTCATTAAAAGTGTATTACAAGTGCACCACCTAGTGTCTGAATATGGGTCATTTTCTAAAGTGTTACATTGGGCTGAAAAATTTACAATCCCCAAATTTCAATGTAGTTTTATTTAAAGTTTATTATAATAAAGTCAAAATATTTATTGTCCATAAATTCATGAACTCTTGTTACAAAGACAGTGAGAGAACGACTTCATGCACATAACTGCACTTTTATTAGCAACAAAGAGGAATAAATCCGTATGGACACAGAATTTATCCACGTTCATTCACATAAGAACACCAAATTCATTCCCATTTGTTTTTGATGAATAAATTAATTAGCGCTTGACTACATGTGAAAAAAATGCACTTCAGGAGGAACTCAATTATATAGTGAACGTTATAACATGGAACCTAACCTCACAGGAAAAATGGGTCGGTTCCCTATGCAACTGGCATGGGCACCACTGGTTACACATGGAACCGTAAATTGATGTGTGATTCTCAGTCCGACATGTGTGACATGTGATGCTACTGCCCACCTCTTTACAAATTTGCAAAAAATGCTTATTTGGCCTAACACACTTGGACGGAAGGCGCTATCTCAGCCCCTCGTATGAATGAGCTGACAGACGCCCATGATTGTCTGGTGATCGCTGTGAGTAACAGGGAAGTGAGCGTATGCCATTCCTCCCTAACGTGAGAGCTCAGCCAATTAGCCCAAATGGACTCCCGGTCACGGATGGCTGCGGCATCAACCCAGATTCGAACCAGTGATCTTCAGGTTGATAGTCACGTACCTTGTCGATGCGCCACTCGTGAACCAACTATTTGCACTTTAAGTGAATACTTTGGCAATAGCATGGCATGAAACATGAGGAACAATTCTGCGATGGCCTAGCAAGCTGTCCAGGGAGTACCCTGCCCTCGCCTAGAGTCGGCTGAGATGAGTGCCAGCCTCCCCGCGACCCTAATTAGGATTAAGTGGTTCAGAAAATGAACTGAATGAATGTTGTATGTGTCCATGTGGTATGTTTTGGGCAGGGATTGCTTTTTTAATTCTTTATAGTTTTTGGAGAATATTAGGTCATTAAACTTGACCCAGGTTCAAAGTTTGACCCAAATGGAATAGCTCCTTTAGTCGATCTCATTGCAGACAGAGGTTAAGTACAGATTGTTGTATTCTGTGGGTGGTTAAGCATCTTTGTGTTCTGTTTATAAATTTTGGTACCATCTCTGTAACCTTCAGACAATTCATCTGACGTTTTGATGATCCGAGACGAGGAGGAGAACCGCTTCTTCCTGGAGCAGATGAAGAACTTTTATGATGGTTTTGAGACTGTCTGGCTGGGCATTTATTACAACATAGACAGTAAGAAGGATATCTGTTTTAAAACTAGCATATTTACAAAAGGAATACAACAGGAATGCTTTTAACTGCATTGATTCTTAGGACGGTTAAAGGCTCTGGCTTTCTGAGGACTTTTTAAAAAGTAAACAGACTCTTCAGGGTATTTAAGTTAACCCTTTTTTTTAAAGAAGGTCATTTGAAATAGATAGCATTATCAATAATGAAATCCTGGTAACAAACTGCAAAGAAATCATATGCAAAGAGTTATTTTTTTTCCAGAGGATGCATTAACCTGGCTTGACGGCTCTGCACTGGAATACACAAACTGGCGCTTGAAGGCTCCAGATCCGAGTGTGATGCACGCAGACACGTGCGTGTCAATGAGGGTGTCAGATGCTGAGTGGCTTCTGGCCGAATGCACAAACAGGCTTGGCTTCGTATGCAAAACAAGTTCAGGTAGAATGCAAACGTACTCTAACATAATGACGTCATACCTCTGCAATCTGCATTCGCTCACCTTGAGACAGGTTACCTTTTATGTATTTCATACAGTATTATATTATCCGGATAGTCCTCTTATTACTATGGTATAATGACTCTGATTTCTGTGTAATAGAAGAAATCTGTAAGCGGAGATGTTATTCTAATGTTTTCATTGGTGTCATCTTGTGCGTATCTGCTTCTGTGATGAAGAATAGTGGGGTATTTTTTTCTGTGTGTGCGTTTCATTGATTTGTAACGTCTCCCAGCCTTCAGAGTGATGATGTGCTAGATTTAGAAACCTTATGGAACATAAGACTTTCAGTTATTATTGATTTTGTAATAAGTAATGTGTGGGACTGATGCCATGTTGTTTTTCTCTCTTTGTTCCATGACAGAAACAGTCCAAGAGGTGGAGGTGGAGCCACTACCTGGTAAAAGCCTTCTCTCGTTCTCACTCCGCTGTCTTACTCCTCTGCTTGCTCCCCTTCACCACTTGACCTCCTTTTAACACTATATTACTAACCTGATTATGGAAGGGAAATTTCATCAATCTTAAGTCTCAGCTGCCATCTTCTTGATTTCCCAGCACTGTGTTGTACTATATTTCAGCCAAAGAAGAAAGACTCCCTCCAACAAGACACAGTAATGCACACTGTATGAAGAGAGATTTTTGGGTTTGGCAGGAAATGCATAAATTCATGATTTAGTGCATTAATGTGATTATATGTGAATAATTTTAATGTTCTTTTTTACATCTTTTTTTCTTTTTTTTCAATAATTCAGCTTGAACTGCATAACACTTGCACTGCATAGTTACATGGTTACATACGGTAGGCTCTATTTATTTTCATCTTTGTTTTACCTAATAATCAGTTTCTATGTGTACCAAAATATTGTCACTCCACTGTGTAGATGAAGGAACGGGTGGAGGCAGTAACCCAGAACTTAGCAACAGGAAACCGTTTTCGAATGAACAGTGTTCCGTGAGATGTTCAAAGCTTGGGATATTTTTTTAGAACATAACCCTGCTTCAACCTTCCCCACAACTTTATCCCTGGCCTGTCTGGTGTATTCTTTGGGCTTCATGATGCCGTTTGTTCACTCATGTTGTCTAACAAACCTCTGAGGCCTTCACACAACAGCTCTACTGAGATTCTGTATGAATTTCAGTGTAACAGCTATACTGAGATTCAGTTACACTCTGGTATTTACTAATTAGGCGACTTCTGAAGGCCATTGGATGCACTGGATTTTATTTAGGGGTATCAGAGCAAAGGAGGCTGAATACAAATTCTGAATACTTAGCTGAATACTTTTCAGATTTTTATCTGTAATATAAAAAACTTCCACTTCCTAATTATATGCCACTTTGTGTTGGTCTATTACATAAAATCCTAATAAAATACATTTACATTTGTGATTGTAACATGACAAAATGTGGAAAGTTCAAGGGGTATGAACTTTTGCAAGCCACTGTACATACATGCATGTGAGGATCAGAATCCAAGCTCTGTGAGTGTGTCATGCTCTGGAAGTATTTATATAGGCGACTAATCAGCCATCTAATCGGCTTCACATGTGGCTGATCACCTGCACATGCCCACTGGCTGATGAGCCTCCTGGAACATGTTGATATATGCGCTGTATTTTTTTCCGCCTTGTAAACCCGGAGGTGCTGGGAATCATGCTTGCTCGCTGCTAAAGTAGAATATGGCAGGACTTGAGAAGAGACATAAATCCAAACTTACTAAAAAATGTTCTGGGCAATACAATACTACAGCTCCACTTCTTTTTTTATCCCCTACTTTTCTTCCAGGTAATTTTTTTTACATTTAAAGGTAAAACTATCAAACTTATCTATCTATTTCTCTATCTGTCTGTCTGTCTGTCTGTCTGTCTCCAGCTAGCTAGTTATCTAACTAACTATTTGTCTGTCTGTCTGTCTATCTTTCTATATATCTATCTATCTGTCTGTCAGTCTGTGTATCTGTTTACCCGTCTATCTGTCTGTATATACATCTATCTATCTTTAATTTTTATACACTCATTTGCAAAACTGGACATATTTAGTTATCACAGTGTACAGGCGGTTGGGTGGGTGGTGAGGACACTCAGGTTTTGAACACAGATTTGAATGAAAGTCAGCAAAGTTGTTCTCCAGGTCATAGTGCAGAACCCTATTTAAAAGGAGGTCAAAAGGTCAAGGTCACTATGACCTTTTATTTATTTTCTTTGAGTATTTGGTTTCTGGACAATAGCACAGTAATAATATAGTACTGTGTATCAAATGGCCGTATCATATCCCTCTGGGAGTTTCGGATCCCTACAGTGCCATAGTCAGGAGTCTGAGAGAGCCTCATTAACCCTGCTGTCTTGGTGAGAGGGATAATCTACCTCTCTATCCTATTAAGCTCATGCTAATCAGTCGCAAACGTTTGTAAGCTCATGTAAAGAACATAGAGGAAGGCAGTTCATATCTCGCAGTGTGCATTCTGCTGATTTATGATGTTGCATTAAGAGGATCTTGAAAGGATATGGTGGCTTTACTTGTAAATTAGTAACAGTTGTAAAAACAGTACAGAAGTAGAATCTGGAAAATTAAAAAAGTAAATGTCCAGAAACCTAATACACAGTTTTGCCTTTGTGACCTTGAAAAGTAGGTGGAGGTCACCCACACACAAACTCATCCTAGCACTCATAGTAGTGAGTCAGCATACCAAGTTTGAAAGCCCCAGCTTCAGCATGCGGCAAGTAAATGTCCGGAAACTAAAGTGTGACGGACAGACGGACGGCCCATTCCTACAGCCCTCAAGTCACTTTGTCGGCAGGAGCTAAAAATAATGAATAAAAGGATTAATTATATTTTCCTCTTCCAGGTTTACATCACGATGTTGTCCCAGCAGCAGTCTTGGTGGCCATATTCTTTTTTGCGGCGCTAGCTGGGCTGCTGTGGTTTGTGTATAAGAGAAACACGCTGGGATTCCAGAGGCTTCCGTCACTCGGCAGCGCCTTTTACAGCTCTCGGACCACAGACTCAGATGGGAACGTACTCCTCACAGACCTAGAGACACACGCAGGAGATTAGTGTGTCTGAGGGGTTCACATGGGGTGGGGTGACGTGTTCTCAGACATGTTTTTATATCCACAAGGATAGGAATATCTGAGCGTTTTATTTAAAAAATAAATAAAAAGGCCAAAAGGTTGTTTTTTTTTTTGGTTACTGGGGCAGGTGGGGTAGAGAAAGATTTAGGTGGAACATAGCAGTAATTAGCTGTATTAAAACTGATGTTCTCATGTGTAGTGAGATAAATGTGTGCCTGTGGGTGTGGGTGTGTGTGAGAGAGAGTAGGAGGAAGAGAATGTGAGATTCCCATCAGGGATACATGTGGTCAGGACCAAGCGTGTTTCCTGAACCTTACTGGCGTCTCTGTGGTTCATGATTCTCTTTGCTGCATTCAGCTGCAGCAGCACTGTGCACATAATGTTGTGACGCTTTTAAACAGTAGCGAGTATGATAGGGAATAATGCAGGGTTGGCCTGAGTTAATGTTCTCTTGTTTTTGCAGTAATCAGGAAGACTTTGTGAGCACTAGTAAACTCAAGTTAATAATCTGTTAATATCAGACAGCGAACAGTGTCTGCTGGTGTAATGTTTCTGCTGGTAAATGTTATTTATGCAACTTCGACACATGTTCACATAAAGATCCGTCTCAGAAGGCCCGATCCTGAAGGCCTTGTTCAGCAGGAAGTTTATTCTAGCCTGGAGTAGAACAGTAAACAATGAATTTGTTAAGAATCCTGGGCTTTAATAGCTATAAAATTAGCTGCAGCACACCAAAGCAGCAGCAGAGCAGACTTGTTTATTTTGGAAAGACAGCACAACCTTTTATTGTCAGTATTGGAACATGCTTTTAGTGAGTGTTATCCTGAATTTTATCGCAACTAATTATTGTAGAATTGTATGTTTGTTCTTTGATGAGCACTTTATCTTAATTCAAACCCCCCATGCTGTGTTTCAGCATTATTAGTGGAAT